>JAOXYL010000100.1:14312317-14327593 GCA_028564955.1 Terapon puta | reverse complement strand
CATTGTTTGTTTTATGTACACACACCTTGTTAATCAACCTGTAATTGTACTACTGTACTGTTACTTCAAAGATTAAACTGTATAGGTTAAATGATCCAACACAGTAAATTGTAGATCAAATGAAACCCATTAAGACCAGCTTTTTCATGAATTACTTACATATCATAGTGTAATAATAACAACAATAAAAAAAGCAAAGTCATAAATATCTTTTATTTGTGTGCCATTTTCTGACTATTTAAGGCATTACAGGAGAACATAATCTTCCTGCAATGAATGAAAACATTACCTCTGGACGTACTTTTCCTGCAGACTAATTCATTAGAAACCTTTCAGTGTCCTGCTACACTGGGAGGGTTCCATGCACTACATATATATGCTTATATGATGGAGCTACATAAACACAACAGGCCGATACATTATGAAGAAGAAGACTATTTGCAGACAGGAGCTGAAATATTTTCACAAGGTTTCTTCCAGTCTGGCCTGTCACCAGCTAACGTAAGATAACTAGCCTCTGATAAACTATGCCAGTGTTACAAATTATATACATTTAAAGTACAAATATTACGCACTGCACAGCTGACAATAGCTAGATTAAATTACGAATCTCAGGTTGTTTGCTGTTTAATTTAATATCATGTTTGAGATAACAGGGAAGCTAAACTAGCCGGGCAGAGCTAACAGAGCTAGCTAAGGTTCAGTGTTACCGTGGCAACAAGAAAAAAACCGCTTCGTCTGTTTGTGACAAGATAAAATTAATCGTAAACTTTTTTCTTTATGTACCTCCGAATCTTTCCTGGCGTTGCGAGTGAACTCTCCTCTGCTTTTGTTTGGTAACATCGCTCTCTGTTTGTTGTTGACAGGAAGTCCTCCACCGTTTCCACCGACGTCCATTATTCTGTGGGAACTCCAAACTCTCGCGAGAGTTGATTTGCGAGAGTCTGACACTTTCCTGTAGTTGCTGACGTTTACGTTCAGTGTCAAATTTCATCTGCTTATATAAAATACCTCTTAAAAGATAAAATAAAATATGATCAAATATGTCCTCTATTTGATCTGTCATTAAATCCTTGTGGTTTTATGATTTTTTAAAATATTTCTACTTAAATAACTCATAACTATAGCTAGCAGATCAACAGAAAACTAATCAACTATTCTGCTAATGACAAAATACTATTCATTAAACATTATTTTCCTTATTTTTCCTTTTTTTCTTTCTTGCATTTCAATTAAATGAAAAAAATCCATATTCTTATTGCTCAAACTACAGCATCTATATGCCTTAATTGCCCCCATATTGATTTTTTCGTATTACCCAACCTGCAAATACAATTACAAAGAGTCAAATTACCGTAAACCAGTTGAGACATGAAGGCTTTAAGCAACACATCTGTTTGACAGCTGAGGCCTAGTAATGTCTGTGAAATCATAAACAAACGGAACCAATTTCAAATTCAACCAGCAGTTTATTAAAAGGAACTGTGCACAGAAATTTAACAGGGTATTTGCTGCTGAAATCGTGTTCTTCAAACTAAACTACAGATACAGTGTTGAAAATATAGGCCTACTTTATAATTAATATATCATTTACAGAACTTCTTCTCCACATCACAAACTCCAAACCAGCGACAGTGTGCAACTGTTGAATCACAGTGGTATGTTTATTTATTTCAATCTGGCAAGAGTCAAGCTGTTTGCTCCAGTAATAACACATTCACTTGTCTCTAAAATATAGAGGTAAAACTAGGGTAAAATTACTGTCATAATTAGTTAAAGGAATTTATTATAAAAGGCATTTTCACGTGTAATCATGAAAAGACCAATGTAAGTTATTTAAATGTTCAACTGTTAGAAATAAAACTGGAATGAGACATATCCATTAAAATCAATGTAAAGTACACACTGTAAGAGTGGTAGAATGTAAAATGTTGCCTTCTAATAACTAAAACTGTTAATCATCTTACAGTAATATTCTGGATTACTGTGAAGCACTAATTAAGTAGTGAGTACTGAGTGTGTTTTGCTGCATAGCTCTCAGTGTATATTGCAGAATAACAACCATGTTGGGTATTAGCATACTTCGAGGAAAAGACAGTTGTACATGTGAATATAAATTACTAAGTGAGTCACAAGGCACTGTCAACTGACCAGTAACCATGGTTACAGCGCTCATCTCACTCCTCACTGCATGTCCTTGGCTCTAAAGCCCTTAAAGCTGTTAGTGCGAAGATGAGAGTACTTCATAGTAGCATACTGTAGGTTACTAAACAATCAGACTGCAGGGGTATGTGACAGAAATAAATGCAGGAATCACCTGTAATTCTGCAGATCAAGTTTTGTGAAGGGTGATGCAACAGCATGCTGAGTAATACACATGGGGCAAACTTTAACATGGTTTCAACGTGCCTAACAGTTGTCAGGAACAGTGATACTGTTAACTGTTTGGAGCAAGATCAACCAACAGACCACCAGCATGAAATACAGCATGTTGAAATGCATTGAAGAGCTTTAAATCTCCCAAGAAACAACTATTTCCTGCACACTATATCAGGTTGAAAAAAAAGAAAATAATGACTGAACTAAGCACCCAGTGTAGCCACTAATTAAAAAAAACATTACAAGTGAATACAGAGAAGTAGAAGTGGCATGATTAATGTGTGCATTTAACAAATCTTACTAAACAGTGCTTAAGCCTTTTGGACAACGAAAATCATCAAGAAGCAAAATGAATTAATGCAATTAGAATAGCTAATATCAGAAGATAACACAGAAGGTATAGGTAACAACACTTTCCAAGCTAAAGGTGTTGAAAACAAAGCTTATTTATGTTTAGGCCCAGAACATCACAGACATCAGTGTCCTGTGACAAATCTACCAATAAACTCAATGGTACATTAACATACTGTTTGTAACACTCCTCAACATGTAGTCTGTAGCTTGAGTTAGCTTTCTGTTAGAACAAAATATAGCTGCAATGGTCGATTCGATGAACAGAGTATCAAAATCTCTAAATCTACTTTACAGCTCTACTGTAAATAATAATTTCTCGAGAATAATAATGAGACTAGAGACTAGGTTTGAGTGCTGATCTGGTAAAAATACATATTTACAAATAATTTGAGATATTTGAATGCCCTGAGGTGCAGATACTTTTCTTTTTTTTACCAGACACCAAAACCTCATAAATGGATACATCCTTTGAGAAAAATAAATGCCAAGCTCCCCTATTATGTTTGCTATAGTCAAAGGTTATTGAATGTCTTCTTTTTTTAGCGAAATGTGCTGAGGGTTAACAGTAAAGTGGATGATACTACAGACAGCACTTCTCTATGCTGTGGATGGAATGTATTAAGTGAAAGAGCACAAAAGAAAAAGCTTTAAAGCTGCATTAAGCGATTTTTGACCACTGGGAGGCAGAAAAACAGGACGCACAGGACCACATCAAGTTGTTATGGCTCATTTGTAAGCAAACAGTTGCTTAAACATCCAAAGGACACACTTGACATCTAGTTGGGAGTCAAATTTCTGGCCAACTGATGAAATATTTGATATTTACTGTGTTTTCTTTTAGGTATTAGTCCACCTACAACTGAGAATAACGCTTAAAACGTAACTTTCTTCACCAACCAGGAGTTTACATTGGCTCTCTCTGCTTTCCATGTCATACATGAAGTTCATGAGAGAGCCAAAAAAGGGGCTAACAGCAGCTAAAAGGCTCAGTGAGCATCAGAGTTTTGAATTTCAAGTGACACTTAAACATTACATGGAAGAATTTAGTACAATGTTTGCATCAAAAGAATCGCTTAGAGCAGGTTTAACTAATTTCACAACTAACTGCTAACGTTTCACAAATGTAACGCTTCTTCCCGTCACAGTTATTTGGCACAGTATATTAATACATTTTTCAATATCTATCAGAACTTTAAAATAATACGGACGAAAATAAAATTCTCACTGAAACAGCATATATAAGTGCTGTAACTGCACTGACTTTTCATAGTCAGCTTGGCGCCATGTGCAGTTCTTTAGGAAGCAGCAACAGAGGAGAAACTTGCTGTGGTCAGTAAAATAAAACTCAATACAAGCGGTGCATCCTGTGAAGAGTATAAAATGCAATATACATAGATTTTTCATTTGTCTTGGGTAATGTTGTGCACCGTCCACATGTAGGTACGCTGAGGTGTAGCTCCCTTGCAAACTAATACCTGCGAGTACCAAGAAAGGTTCAGTTTCAGAAAACAGAAAAATATGTTAACACGAAATGTTATCTTTGTTTCATTCCTGTGTATGTATGTGTAAACAGTCATATACAATCCATTTATTCAATACAAAATATCAACAACTTCTTCTCAGATATTATGATTTTGTATCATATCTGAATACCATTGACAAAATAAGCTATATCTAATCTAATATTTTTTTAGACCAAAATATGTCTTATATTATCAAAAATTAAACCATGTTATGGTTGATAATTAATCCTAAGTGTTTAATTTCATAGTTTCAACACTGTTGGTCAAATTGTGCAAAACTGTACCTGTAGTAGTTGGGTTTAAAAGGGCCGTTCTTGTTCAGGCCCAGGTATTTTGCCTGCTCATCTGAAAGCTCCGTCAGGTGGGCATCGAAAGTGGCCAGATGCAGGCTGGCAACATATTCATCTAAAATACACACATATTGTTTAGTAAGACAGAGATACGCATACACAAGACTCAAAGCAGAAAAAGTCTGCTGGGTACAACGTTATTGAAAGGTCAACAGTTACAGAGTGCATTCATAGAATATAATTTTCAGTTTCCATCTTAGCCCTGTCTCAAACACATAATCTCAAAACATACATTCAAGGAGACTGAGATAGAAATTTATTCTCACCCTCCAGTGATACAACTGAGCCATGAGTAATGTTACTCAAATATACAAGTCAAGCTTAAGTGTCTATATATCCTCACCCATCTTCTTGGGAAGCAAGTACACATCCTGCTTGTACCGTCCCTCTGGAGCATTGTACAGCTCTATGAGCGCCAGGGCCTAAACACAAACACTGATTAATAATGCTGTTGGAGATGGAAAAATAATTGAATAAGCAATAAATGTGATGATGGACTTCCAGAGCAATAACAATAATAATAATAGATCTACAAAAGAAGAGGCATGTTATTGGTGGTGCATTGAAATGCCATTATCTCTACCAGCAGCAGGAATTTATTTCATGGATTGACTCGGGTCATGATTTGGTCATATCCACATGTTACCTGGGTGGTGGCTGTGATGGACAACACAAAAGTGGGGACAGTGGAGCAGCTGAGATTAAGGAGACGTCCCTGAGGAAAAAAGAAAGAAAAAATGTTATCAAGAACATAAGTTTTGAAAAGAACTTTTAAATACACTGACATCATAAAAGCTTGTGTATCATGACACCGCTGCTCACAAGGCAGAAACTGAGACTGGTCAGTGAAAAAAAACTTTGGTGGGTGTTTCTTGGTTTGAGCTTTATCTTTAAGGCAACTGTTTTTTAAGTACCATCTCATTAACAAAATAAATTAAAGGCTGAAATAAAGAGCTGCTCTATGTTGCATAAAGAAAGGTTCCATTTAGTCACACGTTATGTTTGTTGTTTCAGTTGTTTAAAACCAGCAGGTTCACTATATATAAATAAGGGCATTTGAGACCTGACATTACATTCATGACATGCTCTTTTCCTGTATGTTTGCAGATGTAGCCAGTTACCTCAGCCAGAAGGATCACCCTCTTGCCATCTGGCCAGATGACGTGATCCACCTGAGAGCGCACTCTCTCCCAGGTCAGCTCCGGGGTCCGGAGACTTGCCTGCGAGGGATGAGAACATCAGCCGCAAGCCCTCAGGTTCTTTATAATGGTTTAACACAATGCAACTGACCTGCCTCCTCCAACATATTAATTCACAGGGGTAAAAAATTGAGCATATTAAATCAACATAAACTGCAGTCTGCAGGAAACAGTGAACTTTATCCATAGTAAGCGTTAGTTTACCACATCAATCTCGGTGTTGGAGTGCCCCATGTTGCAGACAATGGAGCCATTTTTCATCCGGTCCAGCTGATCTCTGGTCACCACATTCTTGTTCCCTACAGACAGACACAATCATTCACCTTTAATCAGCAAACATTCTCTGCCACACAAGACACGACTAGCACAGAGCCCCAAGGATCAGTGCAAAGGACTGTGAACTAAAAGGCATTTGTAATGTCCGACAGGTGGTGACTGAAAGGCTATAATCTCACATAAGTGCTTCTCTGTGAGTTTTTACACCAGCGTGATTTTAAGTGGAGTTACCAGTGCATGTGATGATGACGTCAACCTGGCGAATGACCTCGTTGAGCTTGACCACTCTGAATCCGTCCATGCTGTTGGCACACACAGGAAAGAAGAGGTTCAGCGTTCAGCCTCAGTGACGAGGACAAAGACGATCAGGGAAAATATCTATTATTTATTGACAAGTAGCTCCTTTCAGCTGAACAGCCAGACTCCCTGTCAGCTTAATGTGGTGTGTTTGAGTTTAGCTTGTTAAATAATTAACACAATTTGCTCTGCTATGCTATCCATTCTGCTTCGTGTCCTGCCATCTGTGCTATTCATATATTTTGGAGATGCAACACGTGCAGTGGCGGAGATCATCCCAGTTGTTGTCGTTTTCCTCACCATGCCTGTAGGGCACAGATGGGATCGATCTCTGTAACATAGACAATGGCTCCCAGAGCTTTCAGAGCAGCACAACAACCTTTTCCAACCTGCAAAGACAAGAGGATGTCACAGTTTGACCAACATAGCAACAAATACCAATTATTAGGCTGGTCTTAATAAAGAAACACTCATAAACATTTAAATACAAGCCATCTTAACATGAAACCATCAAGGCTCAATGTATTCAACGTGACAAGGTCACCAATTTCAATGTCCTACTAATGTCCTAAACTCATTTTGATCATTTAACGTAGAGACTCAATAATTAGACACTGCCATATCCAATGTCCTTTAAATATTTTCCAATGAAATGTGATACAGCTATCTGTTTTATGAGTCCCTGGCCAGCATCATCTGTCTTGCAGCTCTGCAATGTATCACCATGACTGTTCTTTATATGCAGAAGACTGTTGTGGCATGTGAATGTTAAAAGAAGCCTCTCACCTCACCGTACCCACATACAACCACCTGTTTGCCTCCGAACATGACATCTGTGGTTCTCTTCAAGCTAGAGAAGTTTAAGACAAGAAATTAGCACATTTTGTACAAGTGGAAAGGCTGCCAGTCTGTATCTGTGCCACTTCAAAATCTGGCATCTATATACAGATATACAGCAAAATGTTATTTGGCAAAGGCTACCTCATAACAACAACAGCAACAAAAAAGAAAGACCTGTCGTGAATAACTCTTTCCAGGGATATGTTTTCTGTGACAGAGTAACTCTCTACAGCTGGAAATTATGACATATCTGGAAAAATAATAACCAAGCGCCTCTCATTACAAAACAGATCATCACTCTCCTTAAATATCCTTGACAATAAACCTAAAGGTCTGACAACTCAACACTCACTTTCACAACTCATAATCGAACACCTGCTACAAGACATCTGATAATTAATAGCAAGGGATGGCAATAAATTATAAGTGGTGAGTGCAGAAAGCAATGACTCGCCGCAGAGATGTGCAGTCATTGTTAAAGGGTACTAGGCTATTTATATGTCGCCCTAGCAATAATTAACAGGTAATAAAGGTCCTCAGTTCACAGAGTTTGCAGTGTGCACAACAGAAGAGCATTACAAGGGCAACAGCTTGTTCACAAGCTATAGAGCTTTGTAAAGCTGTGAGTTTGATCTGTATGGATCAGGTGCAATGTTTCCTGACCTTTATGTCTCCAGTGTTGCAGTGGAAAAAGTTCTGATGTTAGAAAAACAGCAGTCAATGACAAAGTCAGTAGTGAAGTAAAACTAACGTGACTTTGTCTTTAAACAGCTGACAAAAACTGCAACCATTCCCCCCCTCGATACAAGCAGGGGATGTTATATTCCTTCCAAACCTCACTAATCACTGTAAAACTGTCCAATAAACAAACTGCTCTAGAGTTTCAACTCAAGCTTGACTTTGTTAATGTTTGGCCTTCCAAACAACCAGATGCCTCAAACCCAAGCTCACTCACCCGTCCAGGATCGACTCTCTGCAGCAGTACAGGTTGTCAAACTTCTGCTTTGTCACAGAGTCATTTACATTCATAGCCGGCACGCACAGTTTTCCAGCTTTAGACAGCTGATAGAGCCTAGAAAGAGGACAGAGTTTGTTCGTGCTCCTGTGGTTATATGACAAAATATTTAAAGGAAATATATATCCATTAAGCAGTCAATTTACCTGTGAACCCCAGTGACACTCTCCTCTACAATGCCTCTGATCTTCTTGAATACATTGGGGTACTTCTTGTACATCCAGTGTGTCAAGTCTCCTCCATCATCAAGGATCTAACAGATAAGGGATGAAATCAATATATTTGTTCTTTATGAAGTTGGATGAATCAATATATTGTAATGCCTGGCATGTCCCATCTCTTATTGAGCTAATAAATAGCTATTGATTGTAATAATATGCTAGTGTTTTGATGGACATTAAAAGTCAAAGGTATCAAAGTCTATCACCCTCGCAGAGTCAAAAAAAGAAACGTTTCCACATACCATGTTAGGCTGCCAACCCTCAGTGTTGACACAGCGGTCGATACACCACCAGAAATCATCCTCGGACTCCCCTTTCCAAGCAAACACTGACACACCTGAAACACAACAGATGGCTTATAGCTTGAAGAATCGTCAACAATCCCATGTTTGTCCAGCATGTTGTTCATTCAGTCTGGGTCAATGAACATGAAGTCTTTCTAAAAAGACTGGAGAGTTAGAAAGCCTGCAAAGTTGTTAGCCCTGTGCCAGGATTATTTCGAAATGTGCCTGACGGTTTAATGAAAATTTTTGGGTTTTATCCAGATAAAACAGCTCAGCATGCAGAAGACTCTGTGCTCCACAGAGAGACTCCTAAATCTGCCGTAACCCCCTCAGCTTGTCACATCATGAAAGGTCTGCTGCAGGAATTTAGCACGTACTTAAACCATCACATAGCAACCGTAGATAAAGGGCACAACTATCACTAGTGTTCCTTCACTAAATGCCTAATCTTATGCACTCCGATTATCTCTGCGGGGCTGATTTTTCAAGAGTTTATTAAGCATTTCCGAATAGTATCCCTGGACCTGAAAGATGTGAGATGCTCACATGGGAACACACACCTCTCCTCATGGGAAAACACATCATAGTGTGCCTTAAAAAATGTGATGAAGTGCAAATAAAATATCTAGGATTTCCACACCTCAGTGTTAGTGTGGGGGAACAACAGTGTTCATCGCCTGTATTAAACCCAACAAACAACTAAATCTGGTTGGTTTATCTACAAAATGTATAGGATTGCAGGTAAAAAGTTAGTTGTGATGTTTGATTTCCAAAACAAAATGCTCTCCTCCTTCCCTGCTGTTTGCTTACCAATCTCTGACAGAGCGGCAGCCACTTCATTCTGCGTAGAGTATATGTTACATGCAGTCCAGCGGCACTGAGCCCCAAGAGCCACCAGAGTCTCAATCAGCACCTGGAAACACACAGGTTAGCAGGAAGTAGACAACAAAGCAGTCAAATTAGCCAAAACAACTGATATACCATTTATTTCTGACTAGTGAGTGGATATTAAATGTATTAATCAATAGCACTGAAGGTTACAATGAATTCTGTATTATCATATTGTTCAGTCAGCCTGTTCCATACTTTATTGGGCTGTTTGTTTACTGGCCATGAAACACACAAACAGTTCTTCAGCACTTTATGCATTGAAGTTACAAAATAAGTCTTGTTTCCTTGGAAGCAGTGCAGAAACTGTGAGTAACATCGACCTAAAAGCCTGTCCTGATTAAGAGGCTCTACCACACTGCAGCTTTAGCTTTGGCATCAGCGGGAAGTCTTACTGCAGTCTGGGCAGTGATGTGAGTGCAGCCCACAATTTTGGCACCTGCCAATGGCTTCTCACTCTGCGCTCTCTTCCTGAGTGAGATCAGCGCTGACATGTCTGAAAAACAACAACACATTTAAAAAAAAAAGATGAGAAAAGCAGCGACGCAGATGTTGTGAAAGATTATTGACAGCAAGTGACTAAAACTACCCAGGAAGATAGCAAATTCTAAACATTCTCACTCTGAAGTCTCAAAGTATATCTGAAAAAGCACTTTTCTTTATTACAACATGATCTTTATTTTTCTAAATGTGGTGTGACTGAATTGGTTTAAATCCAACCTATCACAACGGATGTCTTTTGAACTAACTAACTTTGTTTGGTCCTACCTTGTTCTGCGATCTCGATCTCACGTCTGCCAAATTCAGCTTGTTTGATGTTCTTGACACAGAAGTCGCTGCTGCCCTTGGAGTTCACCTGAGTTTTGTCCCGTGGTGAGGTCTCATCATCAGAGCTGTCCGTGTAGGATGCAGCTGTGAGGGGAAACAAAGCTTTCAAAGAACTCAACCGAAATTTAAGCAACAGCAAACCAAATGAACAACACAAGACGAAACAAGCACTTGAACAGATGTGTGTATATGTATATACATTTTTATTTTTAATCAAAGGAATTCATAAGTTCATGTGACATATCATAACACCAGTGCACTCTTACCGGAGCTGTAGCTGTCAGTGGATGACTGAGAGATGGAGCGGGACAGAGAACGCCGGCCTGCCTTGGTGGGGAACCTGCTGAACTCTTGCTTGTCCTCGACAAACTGGATTTGCTGAGATATATATAAACATTTGTATTATTTTTTTATATATACATGGTTTGAACTGATGCTGTTTCAAATGGATAAGCATCTAGTCATTAAACAAAGCCCTGAGCAATTTCAAAGCTCACATTATGCCTCAGATGCGGAACAAAATGGGACCAGGACTGTTTTTATTTTTGTCCTGTGTTTATATGGCTTCAGTCTCAACCAAATTTGGATGCAGAGTTGGAGAAATAAACATGACGTTCATTGCGAGAAACATTTTGGCAACATCATAATCCCACTCTAACTAGTGGACTTATTTTGTCTCGTTCACAAAAATAGATGCCTGGCTGCGGACCAACACTCACTGCACCATCAGGACAGATGTTCTAAAATTAAGCTGCTGAATTTACTCTTTTTTTGTTGAAAGGCCGCATCTTACCCATGCTTGTGTTAGGATTGTGAACATCCCATCTCTTTATTTGCTATGATCCCAAAAATTCCAGATAAAATTCAACTAAGTAACAGTATTTAATATCCAATGTGACTGTTGAACTAACTTCCTTTCACTGCCCATTAAAAATCATAACCAGCTAAGAAATGTGTCATACTATTATATGTACTGTAGTGCATTGTGATGTTGTGGTATGGCAGTAATTGGCATGCACATTTGAAATATAATAATGAATTCATTTCCACAACATTTGCAGTGGCCTGCACCCTGTGAGAATTACCAGTCAGTCTCAAGCAGTTAATCCATTCTCAGGTTAAAGGAGCAGGTGTGTGTGTGTGTGTGTGTGTGTGTGTGTGTGTATGTGTGTGTGTGTCTTAGAGGAAGGATCAGGTGTTTTTATTGTGTGCGCCTGACTTCACGCCTGGTCAGATAACTTTTTTTTCTTATCATAGTGTTAACCAGATTTTTTTGTGTTGTTGTTGTTGATGGAGATTTCTCACGCATTGAGGCAAATCCTCTGGCCGCTGTAACGTTATCTTCTCAGGTATGGAGAAGTCGCCGGGCAATTCTCTACACCTCAGCAGTTCCCGGAATGTTTTTGTTTTCATTTCCTTTATCACACCAGGTCAGATCTTTAACTCATTTTGTCTCAGGAAAAGGAGTCTGCTATATAAAGAACAACAACATGAGAACACAGACATTAATGTGTTCTCATGATATTCATTAATGAATAATCGGCATTAATGAAGACTCCAGTGTGAGGAAGATGTCTCACTGATATCACTCAGGCTGAGTCTCTTCATCTTTCAGTAACGGTCAGGTTCCTAAGTCTGATCCGGTCAGTCTCTGGTTTCTAGGTTTACCCCCTCCACATACCAGTGAAAAAAACATGGCAACAAGGAACAATGTGAAGCTGTTTTCTCAGGATTAAGGTGACAAGAGACCACATATTTTCCTTGCTAGCCTTCTCAAGATGGTGAGGGCTGCAGGGCCCCACCGCCCGTGTGACTGCTTTCCTTAGATTTGAATATTAGAGACATATAAGTGCTTTTTACAGACTCCAGGACTAATGTTAATGTCATGATGGTGATGTTGTAACGACTAATGGCTGGGTTGAATGTGATGTTGAGGATGTGTGAAAGAATACTTAAAAGTGCTTTTTCCTAGAATATTATACTCTATCTTTGAATGTCCATCAAAGATATTACTGAGAAAAACATGATTAAAGGGAAAAGACTGATCAAAGTAGCTCCTTTTTTACACAAAATAGAATATTTAAATACCTTCAACAATTTCATTTCAATGCAGAATCATTGGTGAATGCCTAAATATTAACTACAGGGCATCATCATGAAACTCTCTGAAACACCAAGACCACCACAGAAATATTTCCCTTAATTTCACTGTAGACAAGCTCAATATTATTCAATTCACCATGTCCAGATTTTAAGCTTCCTTTGGTTGGATACTAGTTTGGGGAAATAAATGTTAAATAATCAAATTTTGCAAGGATAACAAAAAAAATACATGTGAATTGTGTTCTTTGGACAACCATGACCTGATTTCTGTTTTAAAATTTGCCACTGTAAAATATCTGTTGTTTCCTGTTTCCTGTTTTGTGTTAAATGTTCTTAAAAGCTCATATCTAACCTGTGAGCACAACTGATTTGAATCATTCAAATGAAAATGAAACTTTTTTTTTTTTTTTAGATCCAAAAAAGTACAAATTAATGATTGCTGCAATATTGAGTCCCTCCCAAAATGAGGATGTGAAACAACTAGTCTATTATGAGCCCCACGGGCTGACTAATAAATCTCGAACTGGGAGTGTTGAGACTTTGCATTTGACAGCTTCCTGGTCACAGTCGAATCGTGCACTCAGTTGCCAGTATATGTGGTGCGTCTCATTTAAGTTAAACCAGTCTAATGCAACAGTCCTGCCATAAATTCACTATTCATGACAGTTATAATGTTCAGTTTTCAGAGAGGTGTTGATTCAAGAGTATGATCATTCTGGGGGTGCAGTTTGTGGTTATGGTTTGTGGCTGTTGAGTTGTATTACACTATACAGTTTCTATTATTTTCCCCAACCCCAAAAGCAAGTACAGTGTGTATTTTGTTCCAAACTGGTTTTCATTTGTCTTCTCCAACTTAAATGAGGCGTGCAAATAGTTTTCACTCTGCAGGCCCAAAAAATTTAAGGTGCAAACTCTTCCTTGTTCCTTGACGATGTCAGTCAACACTCACATTTTGTAAGAGTTTTTTTCCGTGAGTTGGATATGGTTAGGAAATCAAGCTGCTTAGTTGAAACTGCTTTTCTTCTTCTGTGAAGGAAATGGGACTGGTGCCTTTGTTGCACAATTGTGAGGTTTTAAAACAAAAGTCATTCCCACGTCAGTCATCGTCATTTAGCACACAAGCAGCCTCAGAGTGATGTACAGATGATTGCATGAATAATTTAAATCCTATTATATAATATATATTTTTCTGTAATCGGAAAATCTACATGATGAGTACATTCATTTTAAGTCGATGTGAATCCACACCTTTCACTTCCTAAACCTATGCTTATTGCTTCACAGTCTGGGGTAAAGAGACACAAACTCTGAAACTCCTCTCATGCATGTCTCACAACGCAATATAACATATTTATACCACATGCAATATAAATCTGCCTGAGCTTGATTTTGCAACACAGACTAAAGAGACAACCTAGATTTAGAGTCAGCATCACGTGGATTGGAATGATGCAAAATTTCACACAGAAAATTCCCTTAACTGTGTTTAAATGTAAAATGCATTGACCTTGCACGTGCAGGGTTAAGATAAAGATCACCTCCCTGGAGGACAGCACTTGTTCAGAAAGCTGCTGTAGTGTCAGATTGTAAACATTATTGCGAAGCAAAGTAGCGGTAACACTAAAGCAGAGCGTGTGCATCTGTCAGACTGTGTAAATGTTGGACGTGATGCAGAGGTTCGGCTGAGTTACTACCTTTTTGACCGGTTTGTGTGTGGGCACGGCGCTGAAGGCGGCCGACAGATCTCCCATGTTCATCTCGCTGTTCTTGCTCACGGTCATGGCTGAATATTTCTCCGCCACGTTCTCGCTCTCCTTCGCCTCTTTGCTCGCCTGTTTCAGCTCCAGCTTCGCCTCCCCGGCCGGCTCCGACATGTTGGACGGCTCTACCGTAAGCTGCCCCGCTGTAAACAAACACTGACGGCCGCGGAGCTTCCTCCCTCTTCTTCTTCTGTTTCTGCTCCGGTGGGGACGTCACGCGTTACCGATGTCTTCCAGGTTGCTCTGCCTCCACAAGCCGGAGAGAGGTGTTGAAATGCAACAAAAACAGAAAGTGGAGGCCGTAATTGGTTAGCTCTGAGTGTGTGTGTGCACTTTGATTTGACAGACGTCGTTGTGTTCGCCTGTTGTGGTGCGTTCACTCCCTGCTGGCTCAGCTGTCACCTGGCTGAGTAACTTTGTGGGCGGTGACTGACAAACCGAGGGGGGCGTTGAATTGATCCAGCTGCGTTCAGTGGCAGTGGGATAACACCGAGTCCAAATGACAGCTCCCCAAAAGTGAAGCCAAAACACCTCGATAGCCCTCCTGGTGGGTGGTTGCAGTACAGGTAATAAACCCCAACCCTTCCATGTTAGTAAATGGGATTTGCACCTAACAAAAGTGGAAAAAATCAAAGAACACATCTAATGTACTTTTCCAATAGGTGGTTTCAGTCCTTTTACGTAGTTCTCATCATATCAAGAAGAGGTATAATTTCTGGTGTAACTGTAGCAGGTGATTGTTAGCTAACAATCACTAATTATTGATTTCCTATGAAGTTTGGTGGGTGTATGGGCGAAACCTCGATACCATGGCTCCGTCTTTGAAATCTGTTGCATCTGTGGAAGAGTGTATCATGGGACTGAGTGCTGATACACTTGTTGTTAAAAAACACTTTTAAAATCTATGGGCCCCTCTACACCTTCGGAACCTTTCTGTTAACAAATTATGCTATTTTGGT
>JAOXYL010000100.1:14301362-14312217 GCA_028564955.1 Terapon puta | reverse complement strand
TTAAAAAACACTTTTAAAATCTATGGGCCCCTCTACACCTTCGGAACCTTTCTGTTAACAAATTATGCTATTTTGGTGGTAGGACACATGCTATTTCACGTCGAACCAATAAATTCCCATTCGCAGTGAATGCACCATTAAGCCCAAAGAATCCTCATTCAGTGCGCATGCTCCCTGCACGAGCTCCTGCGTGTAAAACTCTCTTGTCACGACACACTGTGGCAGATATGCTCTCTGCTTGGTCGTACATATTTAATCACAACACGCAACCCTAACTGACACCGCAAGTTCTCATTATAGTGCCAGCTTGTTAGATGGTATGCTGTGACAATGTTTTATTTTAATAAGTGGATCACTACCCTTGTTTTATGAGATTTGAGATAGTGGGTCCACACTCCTCTACACTGCCTCACAGAGCCTCAAAAGCATCTCTGCATAATCTGAAAGGAAGGAAGAGCATGGTGCATTATCATTTTTACACAAACTGCAAAGACTGTATTGCATGCTTGCAAAATGCCACAGCCACTGTGAACAGAATAAGCAAGTATAAAAAATAGATAAGTGCTGTTAAGTGAGAAACAACAGCTGTGTCTGAGATGCACAGTAAAAAAAATATGCTGTAGGGTGTTGGACAGTGCAGCAACTTAACAAAAGCAAGCATAAAACAAATTCTTTATCCAAAAGGAGAGAATTATAGAGTTAGACTGATCAGGATAGGCTATTTAGTGACATTCAGGCTGTGATGGGATGAGCAGAGGTCACACGGGTCATCCTTCATCCTGAATTAACCATGCTCAATGGGCCCCTCTTCAACTCTGCAAACAACTTTGCACAATAAAAGCTGCCGTCATTCAGGTGAGGAGGTGAGGCCACGGAGGCAAAGAATAGTGCTGAATTTGTGTAAAACCTAAAAGGGTAATTGTCTTTATCATCAGTATATTATGCAGTGTTTCAGGTCGATTCTCAGGGTATAGGGGCTCCCTAAAAGTCTCTGTACCAGTGAGGGTTGTTGTTGGCGTGAAAGGTCTAATTGTCCATCAGCCCTTTAGCAAAACTATCAGGTTAGAAATGTCATATGTGTCTGATAACATACTTGATTCATCATATTGTACGTACTCCATTAGAGAGACTATCCAGTAGCATCAAGTTAGTATAAGCACACACTGTGCTCTTCACATCACAGAAGCAAATACACAGGTGATTTGTAAAGCCAGCAGTTAGATGCTACATTATGTAACTTTGTTCTCCACACATTCATACTGGCAGTCAGATTTCAGGGACATGAAAGTCTAATAAAGCTGAGAGGTAAAATAAATCCTAGTCAGAGATGCCATAAGTATGTAATGGCATAGTGCACCCATTCCAAAGATTCATCCTGATTGGGGTGCAGTTTATTGGCTTTGATGAGAGCTGGGTGTTACTTTTGTGTCAGTACTTTTTGGGTTTGTAAATAAAGCAAATATCATCAGCTCTATAAGTGCCTCAGGTGAGTTTCATATACATATAAATGTAATGTCACCAACAAGCCTTACTCTGTTTTCCACGACAAATATGAACACACCAGACATTTAGACTGCTTCACATAATTTTAGTTTCTTTGATTTTTTTTATTGTTTTCTCATTTATATTTATGTCATTCGTCTACAGATTTTGGTCCCCCAAACAGAATTAAGGAAAAATAACTTTTTAAGTACACTTCTTTCCTTCTTCATTTATTTATTGCTATTGTTCATAGATTAAATATTTAAATAGTGTTTCTCCTCTCTTGCGTCTGTTATCTTCTTCTCCCCTGTACAATTTACATAAGATAAAATAAGGAGTTTCTCTTGAATCATCTGTTTGTTTTTGACTTAATCTTTTAACACAAAAGGAGCATTAAACATATCAGAGCTGCGTATTTCTCTATTTCAATCAAACTAAACGTCAGTTCCCAACAACAACCCTTTACCAAGATCGGAAATTGTGAAAAACTCAAGGAACAAGTTTGCCTGAGAAGAGATGTTCAACCCTATTTTGGATCAACCCAAAAATGCCCCAACAGCGCCAAAACAACATTGACCTCCCATACTGTGGCCAAAGATGGTATTGCAGCAAAGGTGAGCGTTCGTTAATCATTATCGGTTAGGCGCTTTAATCGTAGTTTGCGGTTTAAAACTAAATTATATCTGAATGTTTTAGAAAGGACAAAGTCAAGCGACCTGCAACATCGATCGTAAATTCAGACACTATGACATTTTTTGATAATTAGGACAAGATTTGCAGCTGCGTGACTAGCCCCGCCCTCCCGGGAGCAGGAACCGAGTCACCCTGCACACAAACGTATTTTCCGCCACGCCATTTTCCATCGACGACCGAGAACAAACCGGAGGTGATAGTCTGAGCAGGAAATCTCAACAAACACGGTAAAGGTTTGACGAAAACATACGTTGCCTGGCTTGCCGAAACGTTTTATGTAGGAATAATTTAATCGTGTCCGTTAATCGTACCGCCACATCGTTTTGATGTGTTGGTTGATGTCCGCGGCTGTTAGAGTGGCAGCGGCCCTCGGAGGCCATTTTAGCTTTCGTTAGATAGCTATTAGCTCCAAAGCGTCGAATAATAGTCTGATGTTTAACGTGAAACTGTTTGTTGTAAATGCAGAATGATTGCAGTAATGTAAGGTTTGCGGTTCCGTTAACATAAAAAGGTCATTTTAAACATATTTAAGACTAAAACATTAGATGAGCCACGGCGAGCTATTCTCTTTGTTAGGCTAAAGTTAGCTCAGGAGGCTTCGACAGGAAAGTAGGCCAAGTCTCTGTTTTCAGACATTTGAAAGAATCTATTGTCCATGTGATTCTTCGACCAATGCATCATACTCATGTAAAGCGACGTTAGGAATATAACACAGGTTATTCACAGGGTTTCGTAACTATTCAAGATTTGCTCCGCATGGTGTTGGAGAAAGCAAATGGACGCAACGTATTCATTTGAACAGGAAGCATTAATGTTCATTTTTACAAGACATGTTCTGTTAATTAAATTTAAGTAAGATGCACATTATGATCGGATAACCAAGATTTCTTTGTTTTTCCTTTACAGATCCAGTCATGCATCGTGACTGTCCTCTTGACTGTAAAGTCTATGTTGGGAATTTGGGGAGCAATGGAAACAAGACTGAGTTAGAGAGATCATTTGGCTACTACGGTCCTCTCCGCAGTGTTTGGGTGGCCAGGAACCCTCCAGGCTTTGCCTTTGTGGAGTTTGAAGACCCCAGAGATGCAACTGATGCAGTGCGTGAGCTTGATGGAAGGTAGGCAGCAAATGATGACATGATATCTCAAACTGGAGTAAATATCCATTTAGCCACAGAAGCGAAGGTTAACTGTGAGTGGTTGGTTTTCCTCATAGGAATTTGTGTGGGTGCCGTGTGAGAGTAGAGCTGTCCAATGGTGAGAAGCGTAGTCGAACCCGTGGTGCTCCCCCCTCGTGGAGCAGGCGCCCTCGAGACCGAGACGACTACAGGCGGCGCAGCCCACCACCCAGACGAAGGTGACCCATGTTGTTGTTTGACAGTGGCCAGCAGAGACATTATGATCTGTTTGACTTACTGATTTTACCCTCTTACCCACAGTTTATTTCCTGGTATTTTAATTCTAGGCCTTTCTAGTGTATGTAATTCTTTCTGCTGATATGCATTTGTGATTGTTGCAAAGTGTAAAGCTTGCAGTTTCATCTTCATTGATATTATTGGTCATTTTATGTAAGGAGCCAAGCAGCTAGACAGTACAGTATGAAGTGGGACACAAGGCTATGTAGTGAAGCCTTTCTATTGCTAAATGCATCTAAAGATCTGGCCTGCACGATTTTCTTCTTTAGGCACTAATGCCTGTTTGGAAGTGTACATTTTTTGTTCACCCAAAGATTCTACATTTAAACATCTTTAAAATGGCGATATACGTCTGACACAGGATTGGGTAATTCCCATGTCGAGTTAAGTATTATCTGTTTAACAGTAAGGGGGGATGAAAGTGCCAAATGTGATGCATTTTTTTCTTTTTGTTTGAGGATGCTTTTTATTTTTCATCTATATTAATAAGAATGAAACCCGTTGCAGAGCCACCACCATGCCTCTTCTCACCACCCTCTGAGTCAATCAACTAGTCCTCTTTCAGCATCATGTGACTGCTGACCATCGTGCCCCAATCAGCTTGGCTGGTGCTGTCACATGACCCAGGCATGGCCAGTCGTCAGGTTGCACCAACCCATTGGTTCCTCAGCATGCCGTTCTCAACCTCCTCCTCCTTCAACCTTAACCCAAACGGCAGCGGCCCACCTCACATTCCCGACCAATCAGCGTATTACGTTTCCAAATGTCTACAACCTACCAACAGCAGCCTTCGGCTAACCAATTAAAGCAGGAAAAAAGCCACAGCCAGCCCCCATCTGCCTGCCACCTAATCACCTTGCAGCATCTGGCCAGTCCTAATCAGCCAATTCTACCTACCCGGCCGACAGTCTGCCTCCCTTTCGTCATATCTAGCTTGTTGAAAACCAAAAATACTAGTAAGTTTTCCTGCTTCATTCAGTACACTGCTGATTACAGTTTTGAAAGTGAAGAGACAGCTGGTTTGAAAAGGTTGTTCTTTTTTTTTCTTTAAAAAAATTATTTGAATCATTCAAACTTCAGATTTCGATTTATAGACAATCATCTGGTATGTCTTGGGGTTCTGAGCAGAATTATGAAGTCACACAAATCAAAACTCTTCTCAACCCCCCATTGAATATCAAAAGGTGTTTTTGTGCTGTATGGTTGTTGTCTTTATTTTGAGCACATCTTAGCCTGGTTGCTTCCCAAGACATTCCCAGTGACCAGTATATTGTTCGTTCCTAGCTTGTAATTCCTTATTTTCTCCTTTAAGTGCAGTGGACCAGTTTCATACAGATGGTGGCCATTGTGTGTCTTTTTTTTTTTAATTCCCAAATCATGGCCAATCCACAGTGTGGTTAGTTCTACTTACTTTGCTTTGATTTTATAATGAACTTAACAGCACAGCTTTTATTGTAAGTCCTATCATATGACTTTCCAATGTAGTTCACACTGGTGACTTGATTTAAAGATGCACGTGACACTGTGGGACAGGTGAGAGGGTTCCTAAGCACCTGCCATCTGTATGCACCAGGTCCAGTGCTAGTGAATTTTTATTTCTGATTGAGATAATAGTGTTCCTGGAAAAACAACCCGAGTCTATTATTTCCGCTTTGAGTAACTGACATAGAGGAAGGGCTGTGTTGAAGGAGGCCCGTGTAAGAAAAGGATAAGAACAGTGTGGATCTCTGTGGGGATCGTTTCATCTGTGTTTGTAACACTTGTATTTTCCTTGTGCAGATCCCCACGCAGGAGGAGCTTCAGCCGCAGTCGAAGCAGGTATGTCAAGTTATTCAGAGACATCCGACCTAAATGCCTGGATCTTGTATGAACACTACACATTGTTTATATTTAACTATGTTCTCAAAGATCTAATTTATTTCGGCATGTGTAAGACATTGTTTAATCATTCGGTTTGCTGGGAAAAAAAACCTCAAATCTTTTATCTTTGGTGTGCAGTCCTTGGCTTACAGAGCCTGTGAACCAGCCAGCACATAAAAGTTCCAGTGCAGCTGTTTAATGTTAATTAGCTGCAAGTAATTATATTCTACCACTGGTTATACGTGTCTGCTGTAAAGAAGAATCTAAGTAAGGTTACTTTGAGAATGTAAAAAAAAAACAAGTATAAAGGAAGGGGTAGATGAGTTTCAAATCCTGATCCTAAATAGAAAAGGCTTCAGGAACCCAACCCTTGTGATCATACACTTAATATACAAACAGTAGTATGTCAGACATTTTATAAATGTTTACTAAATGGGATGGTTTGGCTTTTACAGGTCTTTCTCCAGAGACAGGAGGAGGGAGAGGTCCCTCTCCCGGGACAGGAACCACAAACCTTCAAGGTCCTTCTCACGATCGAGGAGGTACTGACACCTTTGAGCTGTTTTGAGATAATTTTAAGAGAATTGACATGACTTTACTCTTAAAGCTACTGCAAGATGCTTCTTGGCATCCTTTGGAGGATGTTGTTTGTTTTGAATGTTCAGTTCAGCCTCAGCTTTAACATGTTTTTTTTTCCCTTCCCACAGCCGCTCCAGGTCTAATGACAGAAAGTAGAGGAACATCTGTCAGATGTAAAGGGAGCTGAAGATGAACGGTCACACAGGCATTGCCGTTTCATATGACGAGCTTCAACATGGCCGACATGGTCATTTTTTGTGTTGGGTTTTTTAAACAATCATGCATTTTAGTGTCCCCCTACCCCACCCCTCCCTACGCATCGTTCTACTTGCTATGGTAATTTTCAGATACAGAGTGGGTGTGCACAAGTGTGATTTCCTCACCTGAGTCATGTCTTTTTTGTCGGTCCTGAAACAGTTGTGCCACCCAGCATTCCAGTTCACCAGTTAATCTCTTGAGAGCTTTGGTTTTTGTCTATGAATGTACGGTGTAGTTTGACTTATTAGTGCGAGTAGTTCTTTGTTTTCATTGTGTAAACGCCAGCATTTTTTCATTTTAAACAAGGATTGGGATGGTTTGTAAAGAAGTCCCTCCTTTTGATTGTCTGTAAAGCCAACTTGATTTCAATGTGCTACTTTCTTACTTCATACTGAAGGTTTCCATCTGCTAATGGTTGGTTGTTTGTATTAAAGGCAACCCTCGCTCAAGATGCAAAACTCTGGCATTGATTTTTGGAAAAAATGGTGTAATGAACACTCATTTTTGTCTATGAAGTTTTCCTTTTTTGTTTTTTGTTTTTTTGTTTGATACTATGTGACATTGTCTCTCAATTAAAACTACCGGTTGATTAAAAAAACAGTTGTTTATATATTTTCTTCCTCTCTTGCCACCTCTAGAAAGGTTAATATACATATAAACATTCTTATTCACACAACTTCTCTACTTTTTTCCCCACAAGAGGGCACTCCCACAGCACTAACCGTCTGGCAATGAAGTTCAGTCATTTCATATAAATAGGAATTAAAGTCACTGTAGCTGAGTCTTGTGTTGACTCTGCTGCAGTCTTTGTCTTTACTTTTATTTATGTGATTTCTGTTTATTTACTAAACTTCACTTACTTCACTTTTACGGACCGTTAAAAAAAAACTAGTGAAGTTTAGTATATCAGCGTCACTTGGTGGTGCTGATGAGATTCTGCCATGTGCAGATTTAATTAACACTAAAGTGATGTGTGTGTGTATTATAAAAAAAATAGATTGAGAATTATGGCTCCTAGATGATTGAATTTGGATTTTTTAGATTTTTTTTCTTTTACATCTTAAAGTCAGCGAAAAGTATGTTAAAGTTTGGCCTCAGTGAACTACATGTATTACATGTAACACTGGTGAAGACTTACAGTGAATTCATATTTCCCTGTAGATGTAGACTTTGGATCACTTAAGACATGTTTTGGGGGGGTCGGTTTTTTTTACACACTGTGAGAAAGTCGAGGGCTCAGAAAAAGTAACCTTGTGAGTTCATGCCCCTGTGTGTCCCTGCTCATTTCCCTCCTTTTTTCCCCGTCGTACGTGGTGTGCGGCTGTTATGTAACCCGGGTGACTTGAGAGTTTAACCATTTCACCAGCACAGATAAGTGATAAGCCATCCAAATAATGGTGTCCTTGTGCTGCTGATAAAGCCTCTGTATGTGTGTGCTGTGCAGCTTATTAAAAACTCCTGAACACTGAGCAGAGAATGATCTTTATATTCCAGTCTATGAACCTGAGCACTGAAGTACAGAAATGATCTTTATATCACAGTCTGTGGTCTGAACCATCCTCAGAAGAAAGACACACATAAATCAGCTATAATACTCCTTAGAGGGAGATACATTACCTGGTTATAATACACCATTAACACCAAGACGCTGTCATTTTGATTGCATGGGCCATTTTTTGTATCTATTAAAATACTTATATACAGTAAACACGTATAGACAGTCATTGGTTCGACTTATTAAAGCTGATTATTTCTCAGTGTGCTCAGAAAAAGGAGCTTTTTTTCCTACATGCGTGTCTCCTCTGGTCCCCACAGACGCTCTTATAGCACGGTCTCCTCACCCACTGTCCAATTGTGTCTCTCCAGTCACACCCCGGACGGGCCCACGGCTCCGTGTTCACGCAGCGGGTCCACGTGAACCGGCATCGGCAGAGACGTAAGCTGCTCAAATCTGCGCGCGCTTTTCCGTCTCGTTGCTTAAGCGGCCCCTCCGACCATCCCGCTTCCACGTGACGTCATCGGAGGTATGAGTCACGGTATCCACGGAGACGGGTCACACACACTCGAGGAGCACGCGGGAATCCACTCGGAGGTGTTTCCACCCACCGTTATGTAACACGGAGCTCGGGACGTGGGGATGGCTGCTGGTGTGGGAGGGAGGTGCGGCTCCTTACTTAAAGCTAATTTTAGATCCATACCACTGAGTTAATTTGGTGTTTTTTTAGAAAAAAAAACCATGAAGTTAATGGATCGGTCAGCCTGAGAAATTAAGTGAAACAATCAACAACACTGCTGATTGTCTCTGTTTTCAGTCGGAATCATCTTCATTGACCAAGCATGCACACACACACCCAGGGGATCTGAAACAGCCTTGTCATCGCTCTCACTGGATGTCAATGTGAGAAGTGAGTGCAGCCCAATATCACAGATCACAGTTCACCTCAAGGGACTTCACAGTCTGTACAGCACAAGGCACCCTCTGTCTTTAGACTCTCCACTCAGATGAGGAAAGACTGCAGAAACATTTTTTACTTAGGAAATGGGAGAAACCACCAGGAATAAAAACAGAGATGAAACAGAGTGCAAAGAAGAAATAAAAAATAATGTGACAGAGAAGTTAATTGTGAACAAAAAGACAGAGGACAACACCATCATCATAAAAGTACAGAGTTCTATGTGGTAAAGACCATAAATTCCTGTGGAGCAAATTGTGATTTGTAATATTGGGCATACTTTGCATTAGAATGACTTGACCTACCAGCCCTTGTAAAGCTGACCAGTTAACACACTGAATCTTGTTTGTTTCATTTGTAAAATAATATGTGTAAAGATGACAAGCTGTGAATGTAGGTGGGGGTTAATTGTAAGGATTATTTCAAAGCCAGGAGCAGTGAGTGGTGAAGTCTCCTGTAGTTACCATTCTGTTGGTCAAACCTGAAATTCAATCCAGGAATTGTTGAGTGACAGATCTGGGAATTTCCAAGACTTATCATACAGAAAAACAATGCACGGAGATCTGTAATCATAGCCATCATATTATTCTTTTGACCTTTCTTGGGCTGAGGCAAACAAGAGAAATACAGTGTTATAAAGTAATCCATTGGAAATGTGTTCTTGCGTGTATTTGACTGGGTAATGGAACAGGCTACCCAATGGCATGTCATTGTGCTACAGTGCTTTCAAATGAGTCAGAGGGCTGCATTAATTCACTCAGGGCAAGGGTTGCCATTGCCATCAGCAGTAATATCAGCTGTTATTGGCACATCATGTATGCTTGCTGCATAGTGTTATACATATAAATAGGTTTTTCCAATGTACATTAGATTAGTTATATTGACAGAACATGTATTTTTATAAAACAAACAAACAAAAAAACAACAACAACCAAGTATTATCCTAAAGGAACCATGATCATCATGTTTATTAGATTTTTTGGGGTTAATTAAAGCTCTTGGATGATTAAACATGCACCTTGGTCCAGGTACATTATTACTGCCTGTGACAAATGAACATGACTTTGCCATTTACTGAAATAACAATGGCTGTGTGATTTCTTTCATATCCTTTTTATGTTGGACATTTGCAAAATAACTTTAAAACTGATTGTATGAACAAAAATCAACACAGTTGTATTTATTTATACCGACAGTTTTATATATATATATACATAAACTTTCAAATGAGAATAGTCCAGTTTCTTGTATCATTGAAAATATAAACATGAATTACTCATTAAGAGAGAGTCATGCTGTGTGTAGCCTGCACAGTGACACATCAGGGCTGTCTGTGCTGTGTTTCGCAAAAGTAACCCCACCTGACCCATAAGTGTTAAGTGTTAAGGGTAAATATATGTTATATAACTATAGTTGGCAGGTAATAAACTCCCTTGATGACTTGACGTGTTACTCGATAAATAGTTAACTAAGTGGCCATGCATAGCGCCCATCATTTGGCGCCATCTATGACAGTGGATGCAGAACAAAGGTCTGAACATGGTGAAGCACATGATGAATATAAAGATAGTTTGGGGTTGCAGACCCTCTGCACTGTGCAGCTGCCGGAGAGCTGAGAGATAATAAAGTGTCTACTCAGCTGTACAAATGCAGAGCCCTTTTTCTGTTGTCACACAGCTGCTGCTCCGCAACAAACAACATGCACTCATTGTACTTTTTCCATTTACTTACAACTTCATTATCAATGCATGTCACCATTGAAAATAGCTCCACTGTACATCCTGAACAGCTTCCAAGTTTTTAGTGTGTTTCTCTTGTGTCTCGTCAGTCTCCCACTCAACAAAGGACTCACTGTGGTGTCAGATCTGTTGGGCCTTTATTCGCTGCGTCCTACAGTTAGAGCACTTGTTGATGTGCTGGGAACTAGGTTGTTGGGCATCGTGATGGAGTCTGCTAGTGTGAGGAGTTGTTTCTTGGTTTGACCTATTGCTGAAATAAACAATCATGATCAAGATTCAATTCATTTGTGGATATACAGAAACATATTAGTCAATGTGATAAGATGTTAAAGTGCGTTCCAAAATGTTAAAAGACAGATACAAAACGTGAAATTGAA
>JAOXYL010000100.1:14272904-14284374 GCA_028564955.1 Terapon puta | reverse complement strand
GAAAATCAGCCCGCAACCAACTTGCCTGAAGCGTTTGAGGTGCAGCCGTAGAACCTGAGGTAAACGGTAGATCAGAAGCTGCTTACGTGCCTCTGACAGAACTAAGGGTTTGTGGGATGATTTCCGTCTTCTTTCTGTCAAATCGCAAAACAATGAAATGGAAGGTTAATCCCAAACTTAATTAAAATGCATATTACTGGTGAAAGGCTGGGTCTTAATGCAGAGCCGCCAAATACACATTTACAACATGCTTTGCAAACACTGGAACATTTTGTGTGGCTTTTAAAAAGGCTGCCAGCCTAGTTTTCAAGTCTCTGTCTCCTCCAAGTGGGCCGACAGTCCTCACTCCACCTCCTCCCTTCTCGCTCACTCAGAGGAGAAGTGCTGGCCCACTGCTGGAGGCGCTGCCTCTCAGACAAAACTGAATGTGCTGTTCGAAATGCAGAATCTTAATTAAGACATACTCTAACTCAGAGGCCTGAATTTAGAATTACATCTTCAAGAACACTCCATTAAAAAAAAAAAGTAAAAAAACAATACGTTGTTTTTCAAACTTCAACTTGTGTCAATTAAGCAACCTTTCTTTCTGACATAAATGCCTTCTGCACACAAAGTCTGATTTCCTTTTCTGATGGGACTTTATTTGCATAAATATGTGGAGAGCAGCATTATTTAGAAATACATTGGCTGAAATGCAGTTTTTTTATTGGTAAAGCTTAATAAGAATGAATCAAACATGAAAATGATTTTAATGATGTAAAATTGTGTTTAAACTGCCGACTTTGCTCTGCGTTATATTAAACGTTGTACTCACTGTTGCAGTGATTGCAGGCATAGATGCTGCCTTCAAGAGCCTCCATCTCCGTAAACTTGGACAGCATCTCAGTGAGGGTGCAGCTGCGCTGGTAAGCCGTAGAGCCTGAGCCTTTGTCCACGCTGTGGTATCGCTCTGGAAACTCCAAAGACAAATCCCAGAATGGCTCCACTGTGTTAGACTTGTGCTTGCAGGACAGACACGTCACCTAAAAAACACACAGTAGTGGAGAGAGGAAACATGTAAGGACTGTGCAAGGAAGGAACTATGATTTATGTTTGTTTGTGGGGCCAGGTCTTAGTCTAAATTTTAGAAATGTAACAGGATCTCTAAAGACACAGGGAGATAAAACACAACCAGCGCAAAATACGACAGTTTATCTATCAAATGTTGACTATCCATTATCTATAATCACATCTTTTCCATCTTTATGAGGAGTCATCATCGTTTATTAAATTGCTGCCTCACTCTTTCATTGTTATGTTTAAAGCTTTGGCACAGGATCTTCTGGTAGCAAATGGCAATGCCAAACAAAAACAAAAAAAGTACA
Organism: Terapon puta; assembly: GCA_028564955.1. Taxonomy (NCBI): domain Eukaryota; kingdom Metazoa; phylum Chordata; class Actinopteri; order Centrarchiformes; family Terapontidae; genus Terapon; species Terapon puta. Next base: position 14,283,010 of record JAOXYL010000100.1, on the reverse strand, counting down.
TTTTGAGTGCTGTATGTTTTATTATAAACTGCTTCCATTAACACATGTCTCACCTGGCTGAGTAGCTGCCCATGAAAGATGGTGTTCAGAACCTTTAGCACTTGCTTGGATAGTTTCCTCTTTGTGATGGGAATAACTATCCTGCGTTTGGATCCCTCTGTGTCCAGCTCCTGCTGCACCTTGTCCAGTAGCTCGCACAGGAACTCCTGGGCGTCCTGCTGGTCGTACCCACGGAAAGCTGGGATGAGGTTCCACACAGAGTGCAGCATGGCGAACGGGGACACTAAGGTCCACCGGCCTGACCACATGACCCTGAAAAGTGTATGCAGCTCATGGCACAGAGACATTTGCTGGCGGGTAGAGCAGCGGGGCTCCTTGGGCTGGACCAACTCTGCAGCCTGTGAGGGAGGAGGGGCACTTTCTTTTTTGCCCAGGGGCAAATTCCAACTGCCTGCCTTGCCCATACGCCCAAGAGGGCATCCTGACAGTGCTGTGTTACCACTGCTGACTACACCTCCCGTCACACCCTTCATCCCCTGGGAGTGATTGGTCTTGGCCAGCAGCTCCTCAGTCTCACACAGGTCCAAAGTGAGAAAACACTCCCTGAATTTCTGCAGGTGGCTCAGCACTTGCAATATAGAGTTCATGTAGCATGTGTTCCCCAAGTTTCGCAGACCAGTGACACCTGGAGCGAGTCTCCGCCGGGTTACCGCATGAGTGGAGTAGTACCTCCTCAGTTTAGCAGCTCTGCCATTCTGAGGAGTCTTACGGGACAGGGTGAGGAGGGAAGGCTTCTTGGGAGGAGGAGGTAGGCGTTCTGGGGGGTCGCGAAATTTGCGAGGAATGAGTGTGATGGTTGAACGTGGCGCCTGAGTAAGAAGCCTAGCACTCTTTCTGGGAGGGACATTGCCAAGCTCTTCCATAAGTCTCCGTTTCACCTCTTTTTTTTGTCTTCTAGCTTCCTCGAGTTTCTCTTTGCGCTGATCCTGCAGCTCCTGATGTTTTCTGATCCACATCTGAAGCATCTTTCCCAGAAGCACTTTCCTCCTGTGACGCAAGGCCAGCTGCATGGCAGGCTGGGGCCCCCCTTCACCGACCCATGGGGTGCACTCCCCCCCAGTTGAGGAGCGTAGTGACCGTCTGCCTGGGCTACGAACAGTAGAGAGCGCCCCTCTGAGGAGTTTGAGGTCTCCCTCTGCATTATCATTGAGTACATAGTCTCCACAGGCAAAACAGAAGACATCCAGCTCACGCACCTCCATGGCCAGTGGATGGTGAGACTCCTGAAAGTGTTTGAGGGAGTGCTCCTCCATGAAACGTCCACAGGCCACGTGGGAGCACTTGAGGCAGGCCCACACTGAATCCGTGGTGCTGCAGTCGACACAGTGCCATTTTTGAGGATTGAGGATTGAATGGTCGTGGCCCAGACGAAGGCGTCCCACGTGCTTACAGCGATCCATCTCTCCAGATACACATGTGGCCTCAGTGAGAGGACACACGTCCTGTAACCAAGCTGAAACTCATTCTGAGATTTACAGGAGAGAAATACAAACAAAACAAAAACAAAGTAAGATTAAGATATGACCACAAAATCGCATGAAAGGACTGATCAACACTATTATGATAGCAACAGTGAAATTACTGAGCATTAAACACATTGTGCTGTACAGGAAGGGACAGAACTAGATCAACTACTTACTGTAAAGGTAGTTTGCTTGATCAGATTTGGGACAGTACATCACAACGCATGCAGAAACTCAACATCAACGTTCAGCTCAATCACCCATGTCCACCATCACTGTTGATACCAACAGGGACAAGCTAAGAAACAGAGATGAGATCAAATTAATAATATGGCACTGCAGTAAATAACACAAAGGTAAATTATCAGTTAAACGATGAGGCAAAACTCCTCATCAAAATCCTTTAAAACAGAAAAGTAAGCAATATGTTAAGCACCCATAAAAGGCAATATTTCTATTGTTTTGCAAATGTGGACTTCTCTGAGTTAGAATGGTAAAAACTATGTCGGTATGAGCAAAAAAAACCCCGCAAAAATCTTGTAAGTCTATTGACTTAATCAAATAAGTGGAAATGCTTCTTAAACACCAGACCATTAAAAGTGAACATGACTGCAAAACTGAAAACTGACTGCAAAAGCAGACATCACAGTGTGACTGAGATTGTACTTAAACTCAAGAAATGCAAATACAGGATATTACACTGTGTGTAAAAAACACTTGATGAATGTGCCACTTGGACCTCTCTTCTCTTAGGCACTTCAGGATTTTTCCCCTTCAGACTGATCTCAAGGGCTTTGAGATGCTGTATGTTACACTGGACTGTACAAATAAACGGGGCCTGCCATGATAGAGGATACACCTTAGAGATCACTGGCTACTATCAGAGTTAAAACTAAATGCACTATGTTTGTTGTGGTGCATGTCTGGGCTGGTGACGATAAAGTCTGAAAATCGCATTGAAACTCAGGCTCATTTCCACAGTTAAACGACCTGCAGGAGGAAAATGTTGACATGTAGGAGACTCTGTCCATTTAAACTCGGTGGCTCATCCGCACAGCAGTCAGCCTCACCAGTCTGCTTGCTTCTTTTGTTGTCGTCTTTGTGTAAACCGCCCGCCACTTCTAAAACTAAAATATCCCTGTAAACACAACATTAACTTGCCGGTTGGTGCAACTGGTTTCCAGTTAGCTGCCCCCCACCCTCCCCTCCACCCCCGTGTCAAGCCATGTTGTGTTATTGACGCCGTGCTAATCTCGAGTGAGTATTAACGCCATGTGACGCTGATATATTTCTCATTTTCTCACAATATCCCCGTCTGTGTCCGTGTGTCAAAGCCTGCGGTGTGTTTGCGTGTGTGCCGGGGCGGCTGGCACTGAACGCCGTGCTAAGCTACCCCTCCACCTCCACGTTCATCCAGAACAAAGAGCAGTCACTCTCCGGGAACATCCGACAACTTTGTTGCTCTCTCCGGCAGCCCAGCCGCCGATAACTTAGCTACCGCCGCTAGCCGCTAGCTGCGGCGGCTGCGCACGGGATTAGCGCTGCCCTCTCGCCTTCCTCCCGTCTGTCTCCTCTAATAACCGTACTTTGTTAAAACACACACGTCTCATCCGTCGTTAATGTTATCGGCCTGCCGCGGCGGCTCAGGTTAGCCACGGACAATCGAAGTTAACGGCTGCCGTCGGTCGCTAACGGTCAAAACTGTTAACACTGAGCCGCTTAGCTCGCTAGCGAACGGAGCCGTTTAACCGTTGAGAAAAGCCAAACTCCCCGGTGACTTTGACCACAGAGAGCCGGTGAACGGACAGTCTCCGCCCGGGACCCGCCAGCGGCCGTTGGTACGTTAGTGAGATACGGTAATACGGGGGGAAAGGCTGGGGTAACGTTACCATCGCCAGCATCCATCCATCCATCCGGTTCAACTCGGAGCTGCTTGTTGTCCTCCTCACGCAGATTGAACAACCCAACTCTCGATCCGAGATCGGGCCCCGCCGCTCTCATTGGACCGGGGCTGAGCGGCAGCCGGGCTCTCATTGGCGGACTGGCTGAACAACAGGCAGCGGGGTGGACCGTCCGTCCGTCCACCCACCGGGGCCACATGGAACAATAACCGAGGCGAGACTGCGAGCCGGCCCGAGAGGACGGCCGACCCCCGGGCAGAGCGACTGACCCCGGTGTCCCCGAAAGCCCCACGCTCGCCATGTCAGATAAAATTTAAATGTGGGTGTGTGGCTTTTAAACACAGTGTCAGCTGGATCTGATTTTAAAATCTGCAGCCGAGGCCTCTTATCACTGCAGCTGATATTAAATGTATTTAACAACGCAGCTTTAAAACATGCACTGGGACATGTCTTTGTTCTCAGTCTCAACTAATTGTTATAGTCATTTTAATACTCCATTATTTCAACGTTAGATGTTATTATTATTATGGATTATTTGGTACATTGCAGAAGAACCACCCTTTTCCCAGCAGCTGTTTTTTCATACTTTCTTTCCTGCACACTGAACAGACCATTCTCAGGAGTGGAAGAAATATTTGGATTTTTAGAAGCACCATAACAATGTAAACACACTCTGTTACAAGTACAAGAGTCCTCAAAGGTCAAATTAGTCATCATGCAGACCCCTTTCTGAGTTTTACATCTCATCAGTTGATAATTATCATTGATGGATCCATGATGAATTCCAAACAGGTGGTTTTATTTCTTTTGACTGCTCTTCTAAGGACTGTGTGTGTACAGACTGGTCTTGAATGATACCCATGTTTCTTTCTTAAAGAGACTTTGCTAAGTCATAATGGGAAAATCACAGGTATTAATAATAAATAAATATTCAAGAGAATTCACTTAGCCACTGTTATGTGGATCACTGTTATATGGCAGACTGGAGCCACTGCTACATTATTGGTAAGGGTGTTTTTTGCTAATGCGCAAATCTAACAAAGTCTTCTGTGGCGTGCATGCTGATCACTATGATGGCTTATTTCTCTTACTTGTATTTAATGGCTACAACTGAAGATCTCTGCCATGAAACATTCTAAATGCAAACCATCATTAAAAAATGGGATGTATAGAGATGTCTTTGTGTTCAGTTTAATTTGTTTCTTTCCTGTTCAAAACTTTATTAACTAATTAAACATAAGCCAGTACACATTTGAGAAAATTCTGATGGGACAAACCAACTTGCTGCAACATCTCTACAGAACAATTCAACCCCGCCGAGGGGACATTTGAAGTATTTGTGTGTGATTATAAATGGATCATCACGGTAGAAGCAGTCAAAAACACAGACTAGCTACGGCTCACCACTAGGTATCTTTAATACAAAATGATTTAGTCAAATATGAAGATGCAAGGCAATGTTGAGGCTCCAAAAATGAAAATAAAACCTCCAGGCTTTTAAAAATACCTGGATACCACTCTGATCCACAGGACCAGCATTAAAGCAACATCCATACAAACCTAAAAAAAAATAGATCTCTCCTTTGCCACTGACAACTCAGCGCACATTACTCCCAGGGATTTGCTGTTTGCGAAGTTTGTTGAATAACTCCAGGTACTGAGTCATTGTGTCAACGCAGTCCGAAGGTGCGAAAAGTCCTTCGGGCTTGGCAGCAAACACAGACGGTAGTTCGGGGACACTGGGGCCGAGGAAAGACTGCATGAACTCTTTGGTGAGATTCCAGCAGTCCCCTGGAACCACACAGGGACAATACTCCACCTGAGGAAACAAACCAGGAGTCAATGCAGCCACAGTGGGAGAATGTAGTGTCTCCACTCTCACTCATATACATTTAACAACCTACCTCTACTGATATTCCCCTGGCACTGGAGCTCATTGTCACAGTACCAACTTTTATCAAGAAGTCACAGTAGCGGTACCTGGAGCCACGACACTCAACTTTGTGGCCCTTAGCATTTTGGAAGTGACTTTTTAGTTTCACCATGAGAACATCAAAGTTTGCGTCAGCTACAAGGCAGGGTCCGCCCTCAAACAGAGCCAGGCAGCTGAGGGGCGTCTCGGAGTTGTGCATCACATACAAGAGCTTGTTAGGCTGACCTGGAAGAGATGGGCAAAACTGAGATGTCAAATAAAATTCTCAAGTACTGTTGTCATGAAGTACTGGCACTTGACACAGATACTTTTAATTTAACATAGTGCAATTTGTACATTGTAAAGTGTATTGCGTTTTATTTATTTAATGGCTTTACACTGTGTAATTACTAGTTACTTACAAGATGATGTATTTCATGTATGGTACTACTACTAATAATTAAAAAAGTTAAAGTAATTATAATCTTCATTTCACCTTTCATACACAAAATGAAGCTCAAAGTGCCTTATAATAAAGAAATTACATACACTGATTGCTTTCCAAAGAAAAAAATCACCTTGAGGAGGTCACATAGTAATTTTCTTGGCTTGGGCTAAATATTTGAAATTGAGTAACAGATTTCAGAGCTGCAACGATTAATTGATTTATTGATAAGACAGAAAACTTATCAGGAAACGTTTAGATAAATGCCTAATCATTTAAGTGAATTTTCTGCAAAAATGTAAAGAAAAACATTCTCATTGTGTATTGTGAGTTTGGCTCTTGATTGGAGAAACTAAGAGTTCATGAGGTCACCACATATTGTGACAGGTATTTTCAGAGTTCAGTTAAAGCAATAACTAAAATAACAGTGAGATGCTGAATGAATGAATCATTCTCTTGTAGGCCCCCTTGACTTTCTGGAAGTGCAGAAATGCCCCCTGTCCCTCCTAGGTGCGATGAGGGTGAGAGTTCTGTTAATACAATACAAATATCTACTGTCTCCTAATGTTATTAGATAAAACATCAGAAAGATCGGATCAGAGCGGATCACAGAAAGAGCAGACTCTTAAATATTACCGGTGACGCTTCCTGTGGCATGGTAAGTCTCACAGTCGACACAGAAGCTGCCCTGCTTCACAGCCCCCAGCTGCTCCAGCTTCTTGTGCAGAATGTCCACAGTCTGCTGCACACTCTTCCCCTCCGCCACGGGCACCTGGCACACACTGCAGGACGGACACAGACCCACATCACGTTAGCAAACAGCAGTATCACCTGCACTTACGGACCGAGAAGCAAAGCAACATCTTATTTTTAGTCGTTAGGGGCAACGTTAACGATGCAGCGCTGCCAGGTGGCATTAAAACTGAGGCGAGATGTTGGATACGTAGCTGCATGCTAATTAACGTGAGAATTCCAGTTAAACATTTAAATAAAACCTAAATAATAACGTAATTATCTCACCAAGTGACTCCCATTGATGATGTCCTGCCTCTGATTATTCTTTTGGCTCTCGGCGGAGCACTTCCGGTTCAAAAGTATGTCTTCCGGTAAGGTTGAATCTGATTTTAGATACACACATATAAAGATATTCGTCAAAGTTAATGATAATGAATATCCATACACAGTCTGTAATAAAACAGTTGGACAGCAACAAAAACAGCTAACACTACTCTACATTCTCGCGAAGTTACAGAAGTTTATTTACGTGACGCACTGTGACGTCACATCCCGCTGCCATGGCCGTCCGCACGTGTTGAAGCAGTGACTGTTTACAGTGCTCCTTCCTTATTTAAGACTTTAACACAGCAAACAACGCCTGGTGTCCAGCTGCAGCGATGCCTAAAGTGAAAAGATCTAAAGGAGGAGGAGGAGGAGAGAGGAGCGGAGGAGCGGTGGGGCTGGCAGACCAGATCCTTCAGGCGGACACGGTGCGAGCCCGAGACCGGGTGAAGAGCAGGGACGGCCGGGCAGACAGCGAGGACACCTACGTGGACGAGCGCCTGTCGAGGAAGATCTTACAGCAGGCCCGTATTCAGCAAGAGGAGCTCCAGACCGAGTATGGCCTGGCACCAGAGAAGAAGAAAGCCCCCGTTACTGTGCTCGGTAAAGTCGGAGGTATGTGGCCCCTCTCCATCAACGACATCAACATTGGTGAAAAAGTCTCACAGTAGTTTTAGCTTTAACTTCACAACAGACTCTATTCAGATATGTAATTATTATTAGCTGTCCATACAGACACACTTATCGCTTGTTCAGTAAATGGGAACGTTTGTACAATTCACACAAGAGTTCACCCAAGTGATTTGTAGATTTTGTTGTAGTTGAGTGTTAATTATAAAATACAAAACTGTTGAGGGAAGCTGACAGAAAAGTAACACATGAGGAATATCTCATAAAAAGAAAAATCTTGAAACATCAGACAAATCCATTGCATATGTTGGACAGTATAAAGATGGCTTTGAAGCAGTGCAGTTTAAGTGTGGCACATCTGATTGTGCATCTCTATTTTGTGATCATATTTTAGGGTCTGATGCCCAGGATGCAGACTCTGACGAGGAGTGGCCGGCGCTGGGAGCAGCAGGTGCCGGAGACAGCGATGTTGGATGTGACACTGAAGTTGTGGTTGACCCAGACGATGAGAAGGCCATTGAGATGTTCATGAATAAAAACCCTCCGATGAGGCAAGACATAATACAGTCCTGACTTCGTTTCGAAATAAGATGCAGTGATGGAACCTGAATGGCACACACCACAAGATCAATTTTTGCTTCAAATGCTTAACTTTGCTTTCTGTTTGTCTTCTTCAGACGGACCTTAGCTGATATTATCATGGAGAAGATTACAGAGAAGCAGACTGAGGTGGGAACAGTGATGTCAGAGGTGTCGGGGTGTCCGATGCCCCAGCTGGACCCGAGGATAGTAGAAGTGTACAGAGGTGTCAATAAGGTGAGTTAACATCGGATGTCTTTAAGTCAGAGCACAATATTCAATGCGTACACTGAAGTTACTAAAAAAGAAAGAAAAGCATGAATAAATGAGGGGAAAAAATATAAGCCCCATTAGCATGAGGGAATTTTTTTTGGAAGAATGATGTTAAGAGACATTATCCTGCTTTTTTTCTTTGGGTGTTGTGCATAAAAGTATTCAGCCCCTTGGAAGCTGGCCTTATTTAACACTTTGACCTTTTGAATGTCAACATTATGACAGATACTTACACAGCAATCTAAATGACTCACAAATACCGTAGGTCTGTTTTTCTGTTGGTAAAACGTCTTTGCCAGTATTCCCCAAGCACTGTTCATCATTAGAAGTGTTTTGCCCAAATGTACAAACACACCACTTGTCCCATTATTAGGTTCTGGCCAGTACCTAAGATGACTATATATGTAAATATCTTCTTCTTTTGTTTCAGGTCCTGTCAAAATATCGCAGTGGTAAATTGCCAAAGGCTTTTAAAATAATCCCAGCACTTGCAAACTGGGAGCAGGTCCTCTATTTGACCGACCCTGAGACTTGGACTGCAGCTGCCATGTACCAAGCAACAAGGTGAGTCACCACTTGATTTAGATGTGGTTCGCACAGGATACCAAGATGGCTATGGTACTTACTGCAGAATATTTAGCATGGTACAATGAAGTTCTTTTTTCCTGTGCTTTTGTTGTAGAATCTTCTCGTCCAATCTGAAAGAGCGAATGGCCCAGCGGTTTTACAACTTGGTGCTGCTGCCCCGAGTGCGGGATGACATTGCGGAGTACAAGAAACTTAACTTTCACCTCTACAGTGCCCTGAAGAAGGCCTTGTTCAAACCAGGAGCTTGGTTTAAAGGTGACATAGATGGCTATTTTATTAATTAATCAATCATTCTGTCTTGAGCAAAAATGTTAAGATGTTTTTGGCTACAGCTTCTAAAATGTTGGAAATATTTTCTTTTCAGTGTCCTGCATTTATAATGAAGGTTTCTGAACTGTTGGTTTGATAAAACAATATATCTAATGGCACTATCACATATTTCACAGTTTCTTGGTGTTTCAGACAATCAGGAAAGGGAATTGGGAGACTCATCAATAATTCACATACTCATTATTTGCTGCCCTAATCCATATTAATCCTGTCTGTCAAAGGCTAATTAAACACCAGGGTGAAAAGCTTGAGGCCATTTTCTCCTCTGACACACTCATCACTGCATCAATGTTCAGTGTGGTTGGATGTGATAAAAAAATGTGTCTTCTTGCACCTGTAATTACGTCACTTTTGTCCGAGAATACACTTCTGCATCATTGCCGTAAGATTTAAAGTTAATACGCTGGTGGAGAGCAAAAATGAGATATTCAGCAAGTGTTAAGTTACTCTTAAAGTATAGAGCTATAGTTAGACAATGTTTACGTTAGCTAGAGGCAGAAGCTGTTAGCCTGACTTGTGAAAATGAAAAAATATTACAACAACTCTGAAGATAGCATTAGTGTTGTGCTGACTAATATGCGAAAGTGGCTCAAAGCTCTTGACAAATCACAGTGGCACTTGTATCACTGGCGACCCTTTCACATTACCAGGAGTCATTTGGTTGATTGGTGATGTAAAATCTTGCTCAATTAAGTTTTACTAATGTTTTCATTTAACCTTTAGCAGTTGGAGTCAGTAGAGAGACTCACCGAAAATGTTTAATTTTTGGTGAGTCTCTCTACTGACTGACAGTCAGTCGAATTGTAAGTAATGTCCCACTTCCTCTGTGATGCTGAAGAAGAGATCAAAATGGTGTTAAAGTAAGA
>JAOXYL010000100.1:14262582-14272804 GCA_028564955.1 Terapon puta | reverse complement strand
CAGTCAGTCGAATTGTAAGTAATGTCCCACTTCCTCTGTGATGCTGAAGAAGAGATCAAAATGGTGTTAAAGTAAGATAGTTCATGACATGCCTTGCAGTACCAGTTTCTTTGTTTCATTAAGTGTCCAGTGAATGCTGGTCTGAGCCTTAGTCTCAATGCAACGCCTGAAAATAAAAAGTGGGTGAAGTGAAGGAAAGAGGATTTGACAGCTTGCTGCTGCAAAGAAAATACAAGCTTTCTGGGACATGTTGAGTTTCCAATTTCAGCACTAAATTTAGACAATTTATTCTGAGGGCACTGACAGGATTAGTTGGTGTCCATAGGGTAAAAAACACCATTGGTTCTGAAAGCACAGCGATTAAACACTGAGATTTAATTGGGTCGAATCATCCTTTGTATACCTCAAATTCGTTTTGGCCAATGATTGGAAAGGATTTTTTTCTCTAATCCTGTCTGTCCATCACAAACTGTCCCAGTTTGATGAGACTATTTTCCCCAAACATCCCATGACCCATATTTTTGAAAATCACCAGTTTGAGATGACACCACTAAGTGGCAGTGTTGCTCACAAATGCACATATGGTACGAATGAGAGGGCTTATTGGCTGCTAGTGATTTGCATTTTCCATTAATTATGTAGAGGCATTCAATTTAATTTACTGAAGAAATGTAATATTTAAGTAATGAAATTATGAAGTGATGGGTAATTTAGATGTTTTTTATGTGATCAATGCATTCGACGGCTCTGAAATAATGTGTTATCATGATTTTGTTTAGGAAACTTGATGCGCTAAATTATGTCTTAGGTAATTAATAAGTGCAATATGCCACATGGAGTTATATAATGTCAGATCTGCAGTTACACTGCCAACATCTTTTTTTCCCCAAATGCAAATACTTCAGTTAAATCACAATTATAGGCGATTTCAGGTCCACCATCCACCCCACATAACATGAGCCCAGCATGATGGGAGATAATATTGACTTGCATCATTGGGAGTGAAATTCAGTGTTTTTGGAGCTTTACTGAAAGGCCATCTCTATCACCTGCCTCTTGCAGGTCCCCCGGCTTATGGAAGTGAAATAATATTTTGTGCCTCTTCTGCCACACAGGTATACTGATCCCTCTTTGTGAATCTGGGACGTGCACTCTCCGAGAAGCCATCATCATTGGAAGCATACTCACAAAGTGCTCGATCCCTGTGCTCCACTCCAGGTGAGGTTTCCTTTCACTGACGCACGTCAACCAGAGGATGTCATGTTATCGTTGGGTGGAGGATCATCCATGAAAGCTTTTATATTGTGTGGTGTTGGCAGAGATACAGTAAGGTCATGGTTGCGTAACATGAAAGGTTGTATAACCTGCACAATCTTTCATGTCTTTCAGTGCTGCAATGCTTAAGTTGGCAGAGATGGAGTACAACGGCGCCAACAGCATTTTCCTGCGCCTCTTGCTGGACAAGAAATACGCCCTGCCTTTCCGTGTCCTAGATGCCTTGGTGGCCCACTTCCTGTCCTTCCGGAGTGAAAAACGTGTGCTTCCTGTGCTGTGGCATCAAAGTTTGCTCACCCTGGCTCAGCGCTACAAGGCTGACCTGGCCTCTGAACAGAAGGCCTCCCTGCTGGAGCTGCTCAAGATACAAACGCACCCTCAGATCTCTGCAGAGATTCGCAGAGAACTGCAGAACTCTGAGTCGAGGGATATTGAAATCGGGCTTCCTGCCACAGTTGAAATGGACTGAGGATTCAGTCTGGTCTGGCCCATCTTCCTCTTCCTCTAATGCAAACAATTTGTAGTTTCTTTGTTTCGCATAACAAACATTGTTATGTCTAGCTTCACTACTCTTGTGCTGTGAAAAAGACTGTTTCAAAGATGGCTGTATTTCACCATAGTGTCTCGGGTGTTACAGTCCTGTTGCCAGCTTGGATGAGTTTGCACATCAGTAGTGAGGTTGATGTTATAATTTCATATGATGAATTTCTGAGCTGTGTTCCTGCAGTTGCAGTGCAGTGATCGCTCAGGAATACAAAGACTGGTATTTGTATGATTAAATGCCGCCTTGTTGTTTGGAAGCACCAATTAGGATTAAAAACAAGCTGAAAAGTTGGTCAGGGATAATGTGTGTTTTTTTTATCTGTTTAAGGCAAAAAAAAAAAACCCAGTGACATTCTTTTGCTAAATATTATGAGATAGCAGTTGCAGCCTGGCTTTCAACACATTTTATCTGCCTTAAATTGAAATGCAATGCATTGTCCATTTCAGTGCATTTTGATACTGTAGGTAACCCAAATATTCTCCAACACATTTAGTTTTTTTGTTTTGTGCCGTGTGTAACTGTATCAGCAAAGATAAAGACTCATTTATCATTTCTTGTTTGATGACAGAAGTGTGAAATTAGTTATAAAATAAAAACATTAGAGTTAAACAATAACAAAATATGTAGGAGGAAAGGGTCAATGCCTAAGGAAAAAAAAGTTAGTATTTCTAAGGGAAGGTTGTCACAGGGTTTGGTGTGAATCAGACATTTTCCCCTTAAATGCATAAGTGTGGTAATAAAGGCAACATGTTAATAAAACAGTTATTTTTATATTAAAATTCAGTTTTGGCCCATATTAAAGCATAAATGACCACGTTTGCTGAAAACTTTACAAATTTTATTATTTTACTGACTTTTTTTTTTTTTTAAACATTTATATTATTTATATGGAACTAATATGTTAGAAAATTCGGTTCAAATTAAGTTAATCTATCGGAAAGTTTAGCGTTTCACATGTTTCTTGTAGGACGCTTTAACCCGAGCTGTTAGCTAACGTCAGCTAAACCGGACTAACGGTCAACATTTAGCTTAACGCCTCGTCGCTTTTCGACGCCATATTGAATGTTTCTGTGTCTAACTTCGCCGAATGGACCTTCGCGAAGATGGGCTGCTCCAAAGTCGACCCGGAGAAAGACATGTCGGCGAAACGGTGCGTGATGTGGTTCCCCGCGCGGGCAGTGACCGCGCCGTGACCCGCGACCCCCGGGTCCTGCACCGCCTGACGGCCCTGGAGAAGACCGGACAGGTGCGCCCGTATTTCGGTTCAGTCCAGACCGACGTCCAGCCGTACATGCGGAGGATCTTGGCTGTGTGGATGTTTCAGGTGTGCAAATCAGTCAGAGGTCGCAAACTGAAAGAATGATTCACAGCATTTCGGTGAACAGATGGCTCTGTCTTGCTGTCCAGGTGTGTGAGGAGCAGAAGTGTGAGGAGGAGGTGTTTCCGCAGGCGGTGTATTACCTGGACTCTTACCTGGGCCGATTTGCCATTGAGAGGTCGAGCCTGCAGCTTTTAGGGGCTGTTTGCATGTTCCTGGCCTCTAAAATGAGAGAGGCTGTCCATCTCACTGCCAGCAAGCTTTGCATCTACACAGATAACTCCATTTCAGTGTCAGACATCCTGGTAACTCTTTATTTTTTATCAGACCACACCACATTTAGGATCAGAGAAGAGCGGAGATGCAGAACACACACTGTTATATATCCCAGTAAACAACGTAGATACCAGACTATCTAATTCATTCAACCACTGATAATTGATAATATAAAAGTGTTCATTCAGGCCAACAAGTCACCTGCACCTTGAATCCCCCAAAACATCAGATCATACTCTGATATTTGACTCTTTTATGTCTATATTCTACACAAGGATGTTACAAAGAACAAGCAGTTTCTCAAATGGTCTGTGACTTTTCTTAATTACAGTGTTTTCCACACTGTTTCTCACAATCCCACACAGGGTCCTGATACGACCCTGGGGAGTTTTTACAAGAGAGAAAAGCAGAAAAGTGTACATTTTGTACAGAAAGTGAATTCTATTTACTTCTCTGGAGAATCACTGAATACATTTTAAATCATGTAGGAGTTATCATACTGAAGTTATCAGTGATGCATTGGTTTAGAGGACGCTGTGTGTTGCAGCAGTGGGAGATGGCAGTGGTGTCCAGGTTGGACTGGTGTCTGGCCTCTGTGGTGCCCTCTGACTTCCTGGAGCCAATTCTTCAGGCGGCCCCCTTCCTCCGGCCCCACCACCTCCCAAACATGCGCAGGCATGTTCACGCCTACGTTGCCCTGGCAAGCATTGGTAAGTTACGTAACAGTTGCCAACACGTTACAGGATTTTGATTACCCAATAGAATGCAACAGAAAACAGTCCGTATCAGAGGTGGATAAGAATAATTAAGACGCTTTACCAGATATACTCTTGCATTAATTGATTTCTTTGCTAATTAATGAGCCATTTTATCATTCTCCGGCAATGAAAAGAGCTTTTTTTAAAATTCTGATAAAAAAAAGAGATTTCTTCCTGCTCAGTGTTTATCTATAACAGTGAAATTAAAAGACTTTCTACACAGTGGATAATGGACACAAAGCAGCCATAAGTTTGATAACGATGTGTCAGCAGTTCATTTCAGATCCAGAGAGCTGAGTTTGTGTAATCCTGCATTGTCTGCTGTGAAAGACTCGTGTCGGACTATTCAGCTGGCTGATTTCCCACGAATCTCTGCGATGCTGCCCGAGGCAACAGGTCACAGGGATACAGTCAGTCGGTGCAGTTTTAGACCGACAGTCACATTACAGCCCATAAAACTTAAATAACTCCTGGCTCCTGACATTGTATCCCATTCAGAAAGGTGTCTGAGGATAAGGTGAATGACTGACTCTTTGTCTCAGCATGTCTTCGGCCTGAAGCAATTAGGATATTGTATCCCATTATCAGGTTTTTGGGAATGTCTGTTTTTCAGTACTTGCTTTTGTCTGTCAGGGTGGGTCGACAATGGCGGCATCCGTCTTATTGTCTACTTCAAGCCTTTACTGATTTTCTCACTTTTGCAAAGGTCCACAAGTGCCTTAAGTGAACTACAAATGTTTATCACAATAAGGAGATACTCTTCAGTAAGAGTAAGTCATCTTCCTCTTTTTCCTCAGACTACAGGTTTTCAGTCTTCTTTCCGTCCACTGTCGCATGTGCCTGTGTGAGTGTTGCCATACAGAGGCTAGATTTGGAGGCCTCCTCCAATTCGGTTATGAAGTTTTTAGCCAACCTTTTGGCTATTGATCTGGTAAGGGTAATGTTTAACTGACTGTTTTTGATAATATCTCTTTTGACTTTGCCCCACTGTCAGCGTTGACAATTGTGTGTGATCTTTTTACCACCCTGATCAAACAGTCTGAAGGAAAAAGGGACAAAGAAACTATTATATTATATTATATTATATTATATTATATTATATTATATTATATTAACCGTGCACAGAGAAGAAGGCTGCCCATGACCTACTGATGAACTCATGGTTGTTTTTCTTTTTAATCTGACCCTGAACAGAGCTCTGTTCTCGTCTGCTTTGACCAGCTAGAGAGTGTGTTGAAGCACAGCCTGCCCTCTTGTTTCCAGACTAGTGTTTGCAGATCAGGAGTGCACAGCTTGGAGATCAGCTGCACCCCGACTGACATTCAGGATGTTGTATTGACATCAAGTTAAAAACACTCCTTCTACAGCCATGATGCCCTAATATCAAAGGAAATGTGGCTAAAGGTGGTTTCTTGCTCATCTTTAATGTTATTTTGCATGTTAATTGCTTTTGAGACGAGTGTAGAGCTTCTAAAGTTTTAGAAACTTTTGAAATTTGTTTTAAATGCCCTACCTGTTAATGCTTGTGTTAAAGTATTTTGGAATGACTAAACCAGCTTTAAAGATAAAATATGATATATATCTAGTTGAGATTTAAGAGAATTAAGATTTAGGGCCACATTAACATTTTTTGTGATATTTGATTTATTGTTGGACTGCACTAAATTGTTTACACATATTTACTCATTCTATTAATATATATTCATATGTACAGAATTCATTGATCTGAATGAATTAAAAAATGTAAAATAAAATTTAAATCTGAACAGTTTGGTTTAGTTTGAAGAGATCATTTTTACCACAGTTATTAATTTCTATATGACTAGGAATCCATGCGGTCAGACTTCTACAAAAACATTTGTATGTAGGTCATGAACAACAAGCAACACTTTCTTTTTTGTATTTTTTTTTTTATTGATGTCCTCATCTCGGTGTCAACAGCGTAGCACATTACAGTCATGAATGATAAGCTTGTAACTTTGGCAAACATGGTTTTTGTTGCGGTCAAAGGAAATAAAAAAAATGAGTAGAGTCTATACCTGTAACTTTGGGGACAAGGGAAAAACTGTTGAAATGCTCAACTGCACATAATATTGTAGACCATTTTAGACCCCTCTCATCAGACGCTGAAAGGGTGTTATTCTCAGTGTCACACTTCAATCTGTGGGAAATTATGAACTTCTAGTTAAAATTAGAGAATTCTCACTTGACTTTCGTAAACACACAGGCTTTAAAATTCCTGTAGAGCCTCATTGAGTGCCAAAAAAAATGAAAAAAGACACAAATATCTAAAAGCAGTTTACACGTTCCAGTTGCTGGGTGGTTTTGCAGCTTCTGGGTACAATCTTGTGCAAAGTCTGTTACAGGAACTCAAAACTACATGACACATGACAAATTAACTGAATGATTATCAAGTTTTACTGGTCTGATAAAGTGCTTTTCCAGGCACGATGTTTCAGTTTAATGCCCGGCATGCTTATCCAGTTAAATAGGTATAGAATATTCAGTATATTCACTTTAAAGGTTACTCATTAAAAGCGTGTGCCGCATTACTCCCACCACAGAGTGGGCAGCTCAAAAGACACGTTACTGTTGGTGTGTGACCTTCAAAAAACACTGAAGCGCACTGACTAGCTCCACCTTTTCTGGGAAACTGCCACCTGCATGCACCCAGTGAATGGCCTCTTATGCACTGGGGCTTGGAGACTAAAGCAGGTTCTACTGGTTGCGCTTGATGTGAATCATGATTACCATTCAAGTCATTATCCAAACTTTGCACATCATTACATGAGAAAACAACAATAAAAAGTCCAAGTTACAAAGACATGTCCACCAACTTTTTGCTAGTGCTTTTAAATACACATAAACATAAAACGTCCAACAACATTAGCAAATTTTGCTCTTTGGTATCCATGAAATGTCACCACCATCCTAAACCAAAACCTGTAGTGTCCAGTTAAAGAGCGAACCTTCCCTCACATTGAACCTGCATGTTATTGCTGCACCTCAGATAATCATATGGTTGACGGATGATCAGCTATCATGAAGACAGAATCTGAAAGTTATTAAATCATAAACACTTTCACAAAAGACACTGGCTTTGTGGCTTATGCAATACTCTAACAATACTCCTACTGTGACTGGGTACGATGTCAGCGCCCCATTTTATTGCCTTTTATTGCAGTATGCCAGTTTGCTACAAACTCTCTTTTTAATATTGAAGACCAGTATTTTGGTTTCAGGATGACTGACAGGAAGCTCCTGTGTTGAATATTAGAGCTCCACAGTGACCAACAGCAGCATTTTCTCCTGAGAAACTTTTAAATGGACCTTTTCAAACGTATAATTTCTATAAAATACTAAGCCATCTGCTTATTGATAGCCAGTTTTTGCTCAAATTACAAGCCATTCATAAAGTCATTTAAGCATCATTTAAAATACAATCTGATGTTTAACAAGGGGCCTCCTCCCTTTTTGGTACAATGCAATTCCTGAAGTAAGCCAAAACAATAATCACTACAATGTGCTGGGAATTTCACATAATGCACTTTGGCTGTCGTGTCTTCAGTAGTTCATAGTCAAAATTCTGACTTAAAAACAATTACTTCAGCTTGCTGCAGGGCTACGTATAACCAGGGCCTGCTTGTACGCCTCTGTCACATTATCACAGTCCGTGATGGAGAAGGCACTGTCAGCTGCTCCTGACTTGTAGCAGTTCCAGGGCCTCAGCGAGCCGTCCCCGAGGATCCCGTCCTCCCGGATGTCCAGCAGGTTGTCGGCAGACACGCACCCTCTCATGGTGGCTTTGGCTGGTTTCTCCATTTGCGTTGGAGGTCCTACGCGGTCTGGAAGATCCAGCTGGTCAAAGGACTCGGAAGACAGAATACTGTCCTCGCTGATGGCCCCACTCGGTCTCGACCTTGTTCCTCTGCGGGGTAAAGAAGCTGCCAGCTGGTCCAGAGAGCCAAACTCCTGCAGTCCAGCTGAGGAGAATTTTCCGTTGCGCTTCAGGATTCCTTTCCTATATGTTGGTTCTGAAGGACACTCTTTAGTTTGCGGTGCCCAGCCAGAGTCACTGTTCTCAGGAGAGGAGGAGTAGTATCCTGACTCCTGTTCTGTAGGCTTCTTCAGGATACCTTTGCGAGGCAGTGCAGCTGAGGCACCACTGGCTGGCTTCACTGAACCCAGAGCAGGGGTTTCACTTATTGCCTTCTGCTTGACACTGTTGCGTCTCTTTAAAATACCCTTAGAGGGGCGGCTGTCTGTGCTTACTTCATGAACGGTCTGGGAAACGTTGTTTTCCTTGCGTGACCTCCGTAGAGAGCGCTGTCGGACGACATCGCCTCCACCACCCTGTGAGCGGAGCAGGCAGCGCATCTTTGAGCCGTTCTCCATTAGGGGCCTGGATGTGCGGCGCAGCCAACTGGCAACACTGGCCAGCCCAGCGGGGTGTGATGTTGATGGAGAGGCTGGGGAAGCGGTCTGCTCTACTGGACTACTGCTCTTTGTTTCAGCCAGTAATGGCTGCTGGTATCCCCAGTTAAGCCACCAGTGTCCTGCAATCTCTTCTATCGTGGCTCTGCGCTCAGGATTGACCATCAGCATCCAACGAATGAGCCCACATGCATCTGGGAATGCGGGGAAAAAGAAAGTTGTTATTTTTGTGATTAGCTGAGAAAATCTACTTTTATCACTTATTTCAACAATGAAATAGTGGAGAAGGCAGGAAAGTTAAAAGACTCACCAGAAGGGTTGTTGGGTTTCCGGTAGTTTCCAGTGCTTATCTGCTGGACCAATGTCTTGTGGTTGTGTCCATCGAATGGCATGGTGCCATGAACCATCGTGTATAACAGCACACCAAGAGACCAAGTGTCCACCTCTGGCCCCCGGTACGGTCGTCCATTGACAATCTCTGGGGAAGCGTACAGAGGACTGCCACAAAACGTCTGAAGATACTCATCACCATGGTAGAGGTTCGACAGGCCGAAGTCTGCGATCTGCAGGAACAAGAAGCAAACGTCAGGCTGAGCTCTGTCAGATGAATGGGTGAAGTATCTAACCTAAAAGATTCCCATATGCATCACCATCACTCATCAATTACTCATGTACTACCCTGATTTTGACATTGTAAAGATTTTAGAATGAGTGGAGCAGAAGTGAGAAATGTCTCCTTTATATGAACTACACTGTGTTGTCTTTTATAATATTTATCCTATACAATGAGTTAAGTGACAAATAACTATACAAACTGTTTTAACAATGTTCTTATGCATACCTTCACATTGCCGTTGCCATCTAGTAAAATATTCTCCAGTTTCAGGTCCCGATGTACTATTCCATTCTAAGGGAGAAAAAACATTTTTTTTTGCAAAATTATAGTTCACAAAGATCATTTGTCCACCGAGGCCATTACACAGCAGTTTACTGGAGGCTGTCTATATTACATAAAAGGATTAAGTTTTAACTGGGTCAGAACACATTCTTTTCCAAGTGAAGATTTTTTCTGGTGTGTCAGCTATGCTTCATTGTCCTCTGCTCTGTGGGGGGGAATACCTCTGACTCAAGCAGAGTTTAAATATGTTTTGCTTTCCAAAAATGGAGGTCAGCTACTTCTTATGTACAGCCACTTCATGTAGCGACATTCTTTGTAGGTTGAGTTATGTAGCATTTGTTTTGTTGAGATGCAGTCATGAAGAAACCATTGCGTGCAGTACTTGAATTCATCACTGTACCATACACGATGGATAAAAAAGGGGGGGTTCGATAGCCTATACCGTCATTTGACGTGGAAAGTTAATATTTAACAAAACATCAGCACTCAATAAAAGTGAAATAAGACGGACAGCAACCGCCATCAGTCAATATTGTCCAGCAAACATTTAGCAATGCTTGCAAAGTGCCAAGCAGCTACACTAAAACACAGTGGGCTGTAAATGTTCGTAATTACGGACGACAGGAACAACCAGCTGTGTGTGTGTTTGTGGAGCCCTTCTGTTTCATCACACACACTCATTAGAGTATGAGACCGTGTGTGTGTGTGTGTGTGTGTGT
>JAOXYL010000100.1:14239621-14252351 GCA_028564955.1 Terapon puta | reverse complement strand
CTGGCGCTTTTACTGAAGTAACTGATTTGAGTACTTCTCCTGGCAACAGTACCGCGACTGTTGCTGTAGTCCTACATTTCCCAAGTTGCAGTGCGGTGTGTTGCGGTGCTGAACCCCGCCCTTTCCTTTCCCTAATTTTGGTCCGTGTCGACTTTCTGTTCTGCTGTGATTTCATTGCTCGGTCCCAGCTATGTGATTTGGTCCAGACACACCTCGCCCCGCACCACCACCACCGGCTGGCTCTTCTCTTCACCACCACCACCACCTGAAGGAGAGAAAACACTCATTTATCGGCCGCCGTCGCTCTGTGGGTGGAGGATGTCCGCTGGCTGCCCCGGGCCGGAGCCAGTTTAGGAAGATCTTTTCCCCGGAGTCTCACCAGGAAAACAACAATCTGTTTTCCCTTTGTTGCTTGTTTATTTATTTCGGGCTGTTATCATGCAGAGACGCCTGTAAGACGGCCAACCCCGCAATTGCATGGCTCTGGAACCGAGCCACGGACTTTTCCCCTGAAGTTTGCAGGACATGTTTGTTGTGTCGGGCCGGATAGGAGATGCCTTCAGGCTAACGGCGCTAACTTTATCCGGACCGCAGAAAGCTTCGCTCTCACCTCGTCGGTCTTCGACACACATTTGCGGCGTCCCTTTTGTTTGTTTTTAAGACACCCCTCGGTTTTTTGACTACTGTCGGTGCTGTGTGAAGCGTAGAGGGTGGCTGGCATGAGATGGCGAAGTAACGGTTGGCTTGTTCGTTAGCTAACCGCCAAGACGTCGCCTCGAGACGACGACGGGTTATCCTGCACGCGAGGCGCCGCCAGACGCTAACTTAGTAGCTGACATCACAACAACAGAAGACACACGTGCAGCTTTATTTCGCTGACACCAGACACGGCGGGAGCCTGATATACCGATGGACATGAGGGGTGCACAAACATGACTTACTAACTAGCAGAAGTGAGAGAAAAAAGGTGTGATTTGAACATTCCAGCTAAAATAATTAATTTTTTGTTTGTTTGTTTGTTTCGTTGGGGGGGGCAAGACATGTTGAGGATGGAGGGAAATGTGCAACAACAGCAGAAAACGAATCATTCAGCTCGGGAGCTGACGAGAACATTTAACAGCTACAACAAACACACCATACAGCTGAAGAGGAACCTAAAGGAAACCCATGCGTTCTTTCGGGAAATAAAGCAAAACTACAGTAATTCATGTGCGTCCACCCTGAGCTCGGATTCATCTTCTCTGGAGACAGGTAGGTGTGAGCACAGGAAACACCTCTGGCACTTAAATGCCTCACAGTGGTTTAAGCATGCTTGAGGACCCCTAGATGGCTGCAGAAAAATCAAACCTACAAGGACAACCATGTGGTTCTACTGTGTAACAGAGAGCCAAAAACTAATTTGTCCACCTAAACTGGTAAAAGTATTAATTAGTGTTATAGAGGACTAAACAGATTAAGCCTCCCCTTCTCTCAAAAGCATGAGCAGACTAAGTGCACCAAATATGCTGCTTTTCACTGGTAGGCTGAGATGTGTGAACATCAGACACTCATTCTTCTATTTTGTATGAATTCTGCTGTTCGTGTGTGTGCGCGTATGTGTGTGTGTGTGTGTTTGCTTGTTAGCCCACTGTGGACATGTTTTCATGATTTGTGGCCCAACTTTAATGTTATCCTATTATCCACGGTTAGATATGATATCACTGCATTTCTCCGTAGCAGCTCAGCCGATTGTAAGATTTTAAAATGTTTTCAGCTCATTTATTTCTCATTCAACATTGATTGTAATGCACAGCAGTGATGGCATGCCCATAAAATGTAATGCGTCACATCTGCAGGAGTGGCCTGGACATGCGGAGGAGTTTGAAATCACTTTCACCAGTGTTGACTGAACAATGTTAATCTTAAGACTAGTCACAATCAATAGAGGAAAAGTAAAAAAATACCATAATGCTGCCTTTCATCAGGCAAAGCTAAGCCTGTGTCCTCACCAGGTAACTAGATTCATCTTGCAGACATCTTGGTTTCACTTATCTGCACTAAAATGTGAATCACATGATGCAGATGGCTCTTACAGTGGCTCTTGATGTGTTATTTTGGTAAGAGGTTATGCGCTCATTATACTGTCCACTGTGTAGAGGTCATGCAGTCAAATGTTCAGCACAGGTCTGTCTGAAAGAAGAAGCTTTAATAAACTGTCATGTTAGGTCAACAGTTATAGTTAAACCATATATAAGTCAGAAGTGCACTGGCATGTGAATATAAAGTAGGTCATTGCTGGTCTGGTGGTTATATAACTGTTTTAGACTGTGACTCAGCATCACTAAGGATTATGTCTGATGCCCTCAATAATAAGGTTGAATTGGTTCCTCTGTGTGTGTTCCACATCTAGATCAGGAAATCATAGCTCGAGGAATGATAGCAGATTTGAAATGTAGAAACATCTCTGCCATGCAACAATGATCTCCTGTATATTCACTGAGACTGAAAGTATAATGCCACATTGAGAAACTTAATTCTGTGTAAAGTACTAGAGTTCCTAAAAAGCTCATCACTACCAGAAGTGGGCCTCATGATATGATAATCTCCGTTCTGTTTCCCCGCAGGCCCACTCAGCTGCATTACCTTCCCCAGCCATGAGGAAGAGTTCCTACGCAACACCGTGGGTGCTGCCCCATACATCCTGGTACTAGGCCAGGACTGCACTGCCCGCTACCAGCTGCTCAACTGCCTTCTGGGGGAGCGGCTGCTGCCTCTGGGCCCTGAGGCTGGGGAGGCTTGTGAAGGCATCCAGGGCACTGTCTGCAAGAGGCGTAAGCTGTGCTTCACCCATGGGAGACAGACGCGGCTCAGCTTGGCTCTGCCAGGCCAGTATGAGCTGGTGCACCAGCTGGCGGCTAACCGTGGCCGCTGGGATACAGTCCCCCGGGAAGACCTGGAGATCCATGAGGAATGTGAGGACCCGGCTCACAGGCTAGCAGAGCTAGAGATCACCCTGCATCACCCGCTGCTGCAGGTAGGCATTATATCACAGGCTCGAGTGTAAAACCTGCTCCCTCAACGGCATGTTCCCTCTTAGTTTAGTGAAACAGGTACTGGTTGTTAATATTCTTTTCATGAATGTTGACACTTTTAATCCATGAACATGGATGGCGGGAGGATGTGACCATAATGAACAGTACTTTTTTTATTATATTGTATTTTATTATAGTGTGAGATGCGCCATCGCCATTGCCAAAATTAATTAATTTGTTTGTTTGTTTATTTGGACAGAAAAATCTCAGAAAAGTCCTCTGTAAACATTTTATCATGCAAGCATCAAATTATGGCATTTAATAATTAACAGATGTGCAATATTCAGGGACGTCTGTTACTGCGTTGATGAATGGTCATTTATTTTGTGTCAAGATGTCTGTGAACATTCTTTGACAATAATCCATTATTTGACATCACAGTTATCTCTTAAAAAATTTATACTGTGATGATATTGTCATGTAAATTCTTTGGTCTTAAGTTTAGGTTGAGCAAAATAATTTAATCTAGTTTTATATAATTTGTTTTTGCTGTTTCATGTGAAAACAATGTGTAATTTTGTGTGCAAAAGTCATGTCCTTGTGTGTTGGACATCAAAATAAAAAAACGGGTCCTTAATTATATCGTTGATATCAATCATGTGACTTAGCCCTGACCGTGTTTCAGGTTTATGTGGTGGTATTTCCTCCTGTAGCCTTTGTGTTCATAGCTTAGCTCACAAACAGATTACTGGGCAGAGCTGATTAATTCCCATGTTGTTCAGTGTTTTACTTTACCTGATGTGTGCTTCTGTTCAGAAACCAAACTGGTTTTGAGCACAGGCCACTGTTAGAGGAGAAAAAAGAAGAATCGTTGGTCACAGTGGTCCAGTCATGCTGTTCGTCAGCCAGCTCGACCTGAAAATCACAGTATCTTGGGAGTAAATTGATTTTATCATAGTGTAAGGATTGTAGTCATTCCTTGTCATGTGTGACACGTGGAAATTAGTCGTAATCCTTTCGACCCAGGCCCCTTAACGCGCATCACTCAGTCCCTGAAACTAGGCCTAGCTTTGCCTCAGGGCAGCCCACCCGCCCAGCCCCCTTACGTAATGCCACTGGTCTGGTGTGATTCACATGACTAGGTCAAGTTAGAAAATCCCAAACCCTTTGCTGTGATGAAGTTGCTGTGGTTACAACTCAATTCCTGGACACTGGCTTTTCATGTCTTTAAAAATCTTTTGGATTTTATTTTTGAAATAGCTTAAATCAGGATTTTGTGTGAGTGGTGAAAATACCAATTTACAACTGGTTTGACATTTTTGACAAAAAACCTGAAACAGCTGTAAAATATGTTTGCAGCAGTCACTGTGCCAAGTCAGCAAAGTGATTAATTTATGAGGATTTAAGATGATTAAGGTTTTAGAGTTACTAGCTTTGAAAGAGCCGACTGAATTTTCAAAAATTGTTTGATTAAGCCTCTGATTTAGAGTTTGCATGACTCTCTTCATTGCCTGTTTGTCACCAGGATACATACAATGTGTCTTTAAAAACCCTTTTCATTACTCATTCATGATCCACCAGTCTGATTTAAAAAAACAGAAAAGAGTAATAGATGAACACGTCAGTGCAGAAACTAATCCCTTACCCCTGCAATCCCTTATTTGGATCAAAAAGTTTATCACACTTGAGTGGAGAATAGCGGAGTTACTGTTTGTAATGATAATGCAATCTTTATCATAGACGAGAGACAGAAAGACGATTATGTTTTACTTACGTCTGCTGCATTCCCCCATGCTTAAAGAAATTGACCTCATATTTTCATATCTTATCTATGTAAATATCTAAATTGACCTCAAATAGACACCAGTTTATCACAAACTAAAGAAGTGTACCACTCATCTTTAGGTTCCTGCTGAATAAATATAAGAGATGCTTTAGGTTGGAGTAAACAAATGCACAGAATCTCTCTGCTCACTGCGGTATTCACACTTCCCTGCCATAATCACACCAGCCTGTTTTAGAGGCCAGCACATGAGAACCAACTTGCTAATGAGTCTTTTCATCCCAGAGTTGACCCAGGCTTCCCAACTCAATTTGACCAACCAGAGGACTTAAAAGTTTGTAACACTATCGCCATGTTTCTAAAATTCCTTTGAGCTCCATATTCTGTGGTGTTCATTGCCACTGCTTCATGAAGTCACATCCGAAAGTTTTTGCTTGTTGACAAAGGCGTGTGATATTAGCAGTCACCCTTAAAATATGGTAATAGAAGATAATTTCTCACATGGCCATTTATTTTGACTGTCACTTTGTGGAACTGGCTTAGAGGCTAACATGAGTGCTAACACTTCTTAAAGACATTTGACAAACAAAAGTAACTTCAAAATAGCCCCCAAACATTTACTTGAAGGCTTGTTGTTGAAAACTGACTGCATCTAGGCAATTCAAACATAGTGTTGATTTTGATTGGTTGTGGACAAATGTTTGCAGGCTATCTTTGTTCTAGAGAGACTGCTCAGATGGGCTCAGCTCTTGTTTCTTGGAGACAGGACTGACTGTCTCCTTTGTGTGGCTGTTGGTCATTTTTGCCTCTTTTCTCTGGCTGTTTTTCCCCCCATCATGGTCTCTCTCTCAAGCCATCTCTGAGACTATTTTTGTTAATGTTGTTATTTATCAGGGGTTAAGAAAACTTTTACTTGTGCCATTTTTCTGCCCTGTCACTGACATTCCCAAGACCACCACAAATATTTATTTGCCATTATGTGTTCAGAAATAGAGGGAGCATGTGATAAGTGTGGATGTGTTTCTTCTTTCTTCAGTGGAATCTGTTTGAACATCCTCTGGCGTAAATTGGTGTGAAAACTGGGCTCCATTTGCCTTGAACACATTATGTAACATGTGTTATAGTTTTGATGTTAAGACTTTGTTTTCTACATTTTATATCAAGAAGTGAAATTAATTTATCTAGAAGACATTTTAGACATTTAGAAAAGTAAGTTAATATTAAGCTGTCCACAGAGTGGTCTAAGGGTCGTCAGAGCAGCAATGTTATTTTTCTGAGATGAAATGTTGCTCTTTTGTTTTTAAACCTCCAGTTACTATTTGTCTGGACACTTGAACTCTTAAACATGTTTTTTCAGTTTTAAGCTGAATAATATCACTATGCTATTATTAAATACATCAATCTGGTACTAATGTAGAAATTTGCAAATAAAAAACTGCTCTTTGTTGGTTGAAAACTGCTCAACACCTGACCTGAAGTACCAGCCCTGGCTTTGTGGGTTCCATACTGGTTTAGACAGGATAGATTGGGACCTCTACATCTACATCAGGAAAATCTGTATTTGAAAAGAGTGTTAATGTTCTCTATTCAGAAGTAGCCAGCTCCACTTTCTCTAACCTGTGCGTGAGTGGGAGTCTATGAAGTTAAGTCATTTTCTAATATATACTGATCAAAATTAATTTTGCAGCTTTACACCCCACTCTCAGATTATCTGATATTATTGATCCAACATAATGTTAACTACATGTATCATGGCATGTAGCGGCCCTTTATCCAAACTGTTTTGCTCAAAACAGCTACATCAAGACATGAGAGTGAACCAAAACAGTGAAGTTATGTGTCGTAGACATTTCATACACAGGCACGCGGGTGGCTTGTAATGTTTTTGTTAGGAGTAGGGTTAATTTGGGTGAACCTTTTTTAAAGAACCTTTTCATGATAAGTGCCTGGACATATACTTGCTTGCTCAAAGTGAAAGTGACAGCTTGTTTTCTTTATGATTTGTCATCAGGAAGCAAAGGTCATGGTGGTGCCTTGTTCAAGTGTTCAGCCCATAGAAGAGGCCCTGGAAGACTGCACTCGCAACGTGATCCCCATCATACTTTATGCTATAACCCAGGACTCCTTAAGCACCGAGCAGGTGGCTGAGCTCTGGAAGGTCAAAGAGATGCTTTCCTTTCCCATCTGTTTTGTTCGTATCCCCGACACCATGCCAACTGCCTCCCCAGAACCCGGCCGCCGTACAGAGAAGGAAAAAGACAGAGAGAAGAGCACCCTTCATAAGCAGCTCCTCTCCCTTGGTTTTCTCAGTAGCCCAACAGGAAACTGCTCTTGTGGTGCCCCAACACAGCTGCCCACCCCAGGTGCCAAGCCTCAGAGCATGCTGAGCGAAGCTTTTGAGAGACTGCATCGGTTGCTGGTGCCTTTTGCGCGTCAGGTGCTTCAGAACCAGCAAGTTGAAGCTGCCAACCTTCTTAACGGGCTTCATTGTCGCTGCCTAGACCTTTTCATTAACCAGGTGAGAGGATGATGCCTCCTGATGCTGTGCATGTGTATGTGATTATTTTGTCTCCTCCTCACTCATTGGACCAAACTGCTTGGCCTGCTTTGACCACATTGTCTTTTCTGCTTCACTTAACTGCAGGCCTTTGACATGCAGAGGGATCTTCAGATAACACCCCGTAGGCTGGAGTACACCCGTGAGAAAGAAGGTGAACTCTTCACCTCCCTCATGGCCATCGCTAACCGCAAACAGGAAGAGATGAAGGAGATGATTGTGGAGACCCTAAGCAGCATGAAGGAGCAGCTGCTGGAAGATGCGGCCAACTTGGAGTTTACAGGTTAGTGACTGCTGGACAAGTGCTACAAGGCCAAAGGGGCTTCTCTTGCCTGGCTTATTTTTTTACAGTATTAAGGGAGATGTGTTCCGTCCCGACAATGAAGATTTGAGTGTTTGATCAAGCTTCTTTGTATTTAAATTGTGGTTCTGATGTTCTCAAATCAGTCCAGGTAAATATTAACTAAGAGTTACATTAACCAAAGTGAAACCAGTGTTTTACAGTGTGCAGAAGTTGAATATTGCAGAGGATGTTTATGGTGTGCTGTGATTTTCACGTGTGTATTAATTTCCGTACATTTGTCTCTTCTGCTGTCAGATCTCATAGAGTAAATTTTTTCACCTGTCATAGATTATGGCCTGAAAATAAAACGTCATGCTGAGACTCTTTTTATTGTTTTGAGGCAGTAATTTGTGACAATGAGTTTGGATCTCTGGTCTTTGCTAATTTTCATTTTCCAAAAAGTGATTTTATCTCTAGAATTAAGTCTGTTTTGTAAAAAAAAAAAGTAATTGTGGATGCTTTCCTTTTAAGATATACTAAATTGAATCTTAATTGGAAGCATACCCCCAGTTAAGTATTTGATTTTACTCGTGATGTGATTTACAATGATAAATCCCAGTAACTTTGTCTTTCTATGGTTTCACATTGGATTACTCAGAAATGACCACACATGTGCTTTCACGTTTTATTTCATTTTGTCCTTACATCAACTTCAACTTAATGAGAAAGGACTGCCTCTTTATTATTTCTCTATTAAAGAACATGGCTGACTTGTGGTACCCAGGCCGCAGCCTGTTCAGATTAATTCAATTTTCTCTATTTTGTCTTAGTTTTGTCTGCGAAGGAGATGAAACAGTCAACTGACTTGCCTTCACTGGCCAGGGGTTTCTAGTCTTGTTAGACCTGCAGAGACATGGCCAAGCTTGCTGCATGCTACAATCTGCATTACCCAAAAAGTTTTACACAAAGTTTTGGACTGTCTGACGTAACAGTTTTTTTCAGCTGAAAAAACACTTCAATTGGTATTTGCGTTCTGCTTCCTTTCGGTTTCTCGTTCTGGTCCTTCTCCAAGAAACAGGTTTACTTGGTTATCTGGATAACCTTTCTAAGTAAAAGGGTTAGGCTAGGCTAGACTAGAATTTATTCCTGCACTTGTATTCTACAAACACAATGTAGTGATGATTCTTGCAATAAGAAACTCACAGAAAAAACACATAATTTCTGTTTTGTTAGTGCATTTCTTAGCATGTTACCACCTGAAGATCATTTAAATAGTATGAAACCGTTGGGAGGACTGGATATTGTTTGACCTATGTATCCTTATGCATGGGACCCACCCACATACCTGTTACACGTGGATTAAAATAGTGTAGTCTAATAAAGCAGTTAAAATACTGCATAACCATTAAAGCATCATTAAAACAGGAATTTCTCACATTTTAATGATAATTATTCATTTTCTTTTTGTCAGTCTCATGGGAAGTGCTCAATTCTTTATAACATGTCATAATGTCCATTCGTAATACTTAATTTTATTCTGCAGACTTGACTGAATACAAGTACTTGTGTTGTGAAATAGCTCTTTGTTCTTGTGCATCAGTTTGTTACATCAAGTGACTTTCATACTAACATCTGACAAAATTCATTCTTCAGGATTCCTCTGTGTTAGCTGCTTAAAAACACCACAAAGTAACTCTCCACACTCTTTTCTTTTAACTGCAGATATCATTGTAACATCTAATGGAGAGCCTGTTACATCGAAGGAGATCAAATCTTGCATACACCAGATCCAGGAGCTGATAGTGGTGCGTTTGAATCAGGCTGTGGCGAACAAGCTGATTAGCTCTGTGGACTATCTGAGGGAGAGCTTTGTTGGAACTCTGGAGCGATGTCTCAACAGTCTGGAGAAGTCTCACATCGAATCGTCTGCCCACAATATCACCTCCAATCATCTCAAACAGGTGGGCAGAAAGAACCTTAATTAGTGTCAATTAGAAGAAACTATTTTATAGCTTTCTTCCTATAGTTACATTTTTTAAGGAAAAGAAGGCTTGGGACACTAGAGAATTGACTTGGATTCTATCAGTCCAAAGACCACCGTCCAATTTCAAATACAGGCAGGATAAATTTAGTTTAGAAATGAATACAATAGTTGAAAATGGCATCCAGCCCTTTTATCTCATGACTATTTAATTATTCAAATCCCAGAGGCCTCTGGACTGATAGACTGTATTTTGTGTAATCTTAAGCCACTGGTTTACCCTTTTTATTTTCTCATCTGCCACAGTTATTAAATGCTGCGTATCATGTAGAGGTCACCTTTCATTCAGGATCCTCTGTCACAAGACTCTTCTGGGAACAAATCAAACAGGTCAGTGTCTAATAAATTCAGCTATATAAGCCTCAAACTGCACTTTGACTTCTGAAGACGAGTTCTTACACTGTGTCCTTGCTCCTAGATAATCCACAGGATAACATTTGTGAACCCTCCTGCCATCACTCCTGAGTGGAAGAGGAAAGTGGCCCAGGACGCCATAGAAAGTCTCAGTGCTGCCAAACTGGCCAGGAGCATCTGTTCCCAGTTCAGGACCCGTCTCAACAGCTCCCACGAAGCCTTTGCAGCCTCCCTGCGCCAGGTGAACTTCCTGTCTACTTTTTTGCTTCCGTTTCTTTTGTTCCTCACTGCCTGGCTTGTAAAACTGTGCCCTCTTGGACTCATACTTTCCTAAAAACGGCAACATTTTTCTATCTCTTTTACTCACGGGATAGTATTTTCATTGCTGTGAAACCACTATTGGTTTTAAGGTCAGGATCTGATTGTAGAAGGTTTAGTGAGTATTTGCTGGGAGCGGTCCTACAGTCAGGAAGAACTGGTTCAACACATAATATATAATAGTCAGAGACTGAAAGATTTAAATGGTGACAGCAAAGTAGATGCTGGACAGACCGATAGAAAAGACAGACAGCCCTGATAGAGCGTGACCTCTAAGACACAGGGAGATTTCACAGCAGGTAACAGAGCATACTGTGGCTAATTGTCATGAAGCATTAGCTGAATAGAATTAGCTGTTGGATTTAGTATAGCTGTTTTCTCACACACAAAATGTCTTTTAGAGATGTGAAGAATTTGTCACTGTCTTGTTTCTTTGAATGAGTTTGATATTAATTACTGCAGCAGAGTAAATGTTAGTGTGGATTCCCTGCTGATTCACATACATGGGCTGAAAGACTTTGCACCTATTGTGTTTATAGTTGGTGGTTGCACTGTGTGCTGGTAATTGACCAGGAAGATCGCATAATGCATAGCAGTGTTTGAGTTTTCTTTTTTTTTTCTTGAAGGCACTTCCAAGTGATGTAAATAAACAAATGAATGTGCTCTATAATATTGTCAAAGCTGTCTGTATAGACTCCCAGGTCATGCACAGCTCATGCCTCACTTGAATTGTTATCCCTTTTTAAGCCTCAGTATGCAAATAGCTGTGACTCCCTCCATGAAGTCCCTGACAAATCTGCTTTAGTGAAATTACTCTGATGAAAATCATCACATGACAGACAGTGTGGGTCACATCAACAACTGCATTTCCATGCTCGCTAGGGCTTCACTCCTAATGCAGTTACACAAATACACTGATTAATCGTGGCAGTCATATGGAGGAGGTGATGATGGGTGGTGCTTTGTATCTTTGGGGCTTTTGATGGACAGAAATATCCTAATTTCATTTAGTTATTTATCTTGACTGAGCGATCGAGTGAGTGCAAACAAGACAGCCTAATAAAATAATATTATACATCTGTCACATTCCTGCGCTTTACTAATGTGAGATAGAAACCTTGTGTATATGGAGAGATATGGAAGCGTTGGTGATATTATGTGAATGCAATTTCAGAGTGTGCTGTGAAGGCAAAGTAGGAGAATTATCAGAGGAAAACTTACTTTGTCACACATTAATTTATGAAATGATTCCTGAAATGACAAAGACACTGTACTTTCTAATAGAGGTCGACCGATTCATCGGTTTGGCCGATTAATCGGCGCCGATAGGACGTTTTAAAAACTATCGGCATCGGCAGAACTTGGCTCCGATAGTCGCCGATTACCATTTTTTTCCCACCGCGACATAAACTGCTTCTCCCCTGCGCTGTTCTGTCTGTCTCTAAAAAAAAAAAAAAAAATCGGCCGATTAATCGGCTATCGTTTTTTTCCTGCTCAAAACTATCGTTATTATATCGGCCATTAAAAATCCACTATCGGTCTACCTCTACTTTCTAAGATTCTTTAAATTGTAACAGTGTGATGTTAATTGTCCCATAGTGAGTGGAGTATGTTTGGTTTTGTGTTTATAGACCAGTTTTGTTTTTTCCTCAGCTTCCTCTGAGTTTTGACATAAAACATTCAGTTTATGGTGAAGCATGCCAAAGCTCCCTGCATGCAGATCAAAATGCTTGTTTTGGACATGTGAGAGCACACTTAATAATTTAGTTCATAACAGACAAAAGATAAGTTTAGGATCAGGCTAAAGATTAGACAAGAAAAGTATTTCAGACCAGTAAAGTGAAATGTGCATAAATTCATCTGTCGCTGATTGTTATGTGTGTTGGAAATATGAATAAACCAAGTACTTTACCAAGCAAACAATAATTAAAATGATAAATACTAATGTGACTTAGACTAAGGATAGCCACTAAACTATTTATCAGGCCGTATGTGATTGTGATGGATGGAATCAATTTAAAAAGAAAAACTTAACACCATGGTAGGAATGTATGGAAACAACTGCAGACAGACAGACATTCAATTACTGTCACCTTCTGGTTTAAAAAAAGAAAAAACACAGAAAAAGAAAACCATCAAGGAAGAGTTCTGTTAGTCAGGATATCTGCATTAATCTGTCTGACAAATGACAACATCGTCACAGAGGCCAGGACATCTGGCCCATAATTGCTAAGAACATGAGGTGGCCGTCTTCTTCGACATTTTCCATAGTGATAGCACCTCCTGACGTCCTAGTGATGAACTTCTAAGAAAAGAGGATACAATTGGATTTAATAGGATGGACCAAAAAGTCACACACATAATCTCAACCTTTTGAAAAAAG
>JAOXYL010000100.1:14227309-14239429 GCA_028564955.1 Terapon puta | reverse complement strand
ACAACTCATTTTACAAACATGAAATAACTAGTCATTTAGCAGCTATTCTTAATGCTAACCATGAGATGTTATGTCATGTGTCTGTGTTTGTAGCTGGAGGAAGGGCACACTGGGCGCCTGGAGCGCACTGAAGACCTGTGGCTGCGTGTGAGGAAGGACCACGCCCCACGGCTGGCCCGCCTGTCTCTGGAGAGCCGCTCCCTCAGGGATGTGCTGCTACATGGTGAGTCACCAGCAAATCCTCCCACTGTTTAGTGAAACTCACAGTCTGTTCACACACTGCTGCAAAAACATAACATGACCATCTGTCATGTTAAATATCTTCACCAGACTATTTTTTTCCCCATAAAAAGTTAAATTATGAACTTACCAAGTTCTTAAAATGACATCCAGTCATCGAAAAATCCATCCAGGATGGATATGAATGTGCATAATAGTTGATTTCAAAGGTTTAACTACTGGACACAAGAAATTGTCGTCTTCTTTACTTCACTGTGAAGCCTTGACCTTAGATTGAAGGTGACACCCACCCACCCCCCAATAGATGAATGTGAAACGCTTCAAGTGTTAAACTCTGTGTTTCACTGTAGCGTTGAAACTCATCCAGATGAAGCAACAGTGAATTGAAAGAAAATTGGACAAGGCAAGGGTGCTTTAAGAACACTCTCATTTAGAGAGGCAATCACCACCAAAATTTGAATGAATGAATTTAGACACAATCTCCGTATCAAGCCTCACTACGTCAATGTGCATAATACAGTTGTAAACTTTTATTTTTAACTCCAACCATGTTGAGACTTTTCATAAATGACTGCATTATTGTCTGACAGGTAAGCCTAAGCTTGGCCGAGAGCTGGGTCGGGGTCAGTACGGGGTTGTTTACTTGTGTGACAACTGGGGCGGACACAACCCATGCGCCTTAAAGTCGGTGGTCCCACCTGACGATAAACACTGGAACGACCTGGCGTTGGAGTTTCACTACACAAGGTGAGTTTACATCACACACATGCAGGCATGTTGGGACAGCTGCTCTGGCACGATCAGGGCACGATTCTCTCAAAGCTATTTCTTTTCTTCAGAACAACTAACATCTAACCTACTGCTTGCAGGTGTACATAACTTCAAAGGATTTATCATTCCAGATTTATCAACAGCAGAAATCTTTTTTCGTGGAAGTGACAGTTGTGTTGTTATGAAGGCCAGTCTCCACCCAGTGTATGAAAAATAGTTTTGACTGTTGAAGCCTTGAGGCTTATCTGTGCTCATGTCGGCGTGTTGAATATGCCAGTCTCTTTTAAACTTGTCTGCTCCAGCCACCATAAACCTGGAACGTGCAGGACTTTGACTTTGGTCAGTATTGGTATTTTTATTCTCTTCTGCCGGTGTGTCATTTAAGGACCCTGCCCAAACACGAGCGGCTTGTTGATCTGCACGGCTCTGTGATTGATCACACCTACGCAGACGGATCCAGCATCGCCGTGCTGCTCATCATGGAGCGGCTGCACAGAGACCTCTACACAGGCCTGAAGGTGACTTGATAATGCAGCAGTGAAGCACTATAGTCTTCCATCTTGTAACGCACACAGTTCCAGTTAAAAGTGTCATTTTCTTTTTCTCCCCAATCTCTACCAGGCTGGTTTATCACTGAGGGAGAGACTTCAAATTGCTTTGGATGTGGTTGAAGGGATCCGCTTCCTGCACAGTCAGGGCCTCTTGCACAGAGACATTAAGCTAAAGAACGTCTTGGTAAGTTCAGAACACCTGATAGTTGTCAACCGTCTGTTGGCATCAGCTAGTAAGCTTTAAAATTAAACAGGTCACATTTACTGAGTAAAGTCAGATGAAGTGAAGTCAAATAATCAGCTGATTATTGCAGTCATGGTGTTTGTTTTTGTTGGTAGAAAGGTGTTTTTCCTGCAGTTTTATTCAGCTAATGTGAGGTGGCAATAATAAGTATCAGCCTCACAAAACAACATAACAATGAACCTACATCCTTAATCCTTTAACGCCTGAGCCCCAAAACAGGGTGCCTGGGTACATTTTATTGTAAGGGCTACAGCTTCAGAAAATGTGCGAGTAAACTGCTTTTGCCTTTTTATCCAGAACTACTGAAATTTTCATTATGTAGCATGTTTTTCAAAATTAGGTGTTGAACAAGAAATATATGTTTAAATACAAAAAAACAAAAATCGGGATTGAATTTTTCAGGTTTTTTTTTTTTAAATAAAAAGAACAGATCACAGGTTTTTTTATGCAAACACATCTAAATATATATCACAGATTTTTCGCTGGTTTGCAGATTTCTGCAGATGAATCTTGCCTAACCCTAACCCTGAAATCTAAGAGAATATAAAGGGTTTATCCCTTTAACACTTAAGCCACAAAATGTCTACCTGGACTTTTTTTTGCTTATTTTGACTACTCACGGGTTTCCAAGTGAAATGACATCATATCGGCTGCAAAGTGTGTTATCTCAGCTTTCAGAAACCGTTTTCCAATAGAGCAAACTGTCAAGTAATTATGATAATCCAAAGTGCGCTTGTGCAAATCTGTTGTCAGCGACACGTAAAGGGTTAATAAAACTGCACCTAGCACTTTTTTTTTTACAAAGCAAGGCCCTTTTAAGAGCAGACGCATCATGACAATATTTATATTATCGCTGCATTATTGTGCATGTTGTGTTACTGTATTTAAACTAACAGACTTTTTTGTTTTGTTTTGTTTTTGTATGTGCTGTAAATCTGTTTTTTCAGTTGGACAAACAAAATCGTGCAAAGATCACCGACCTGGGCTTCTGTAAGCCAGAGGCCATGATGTCCGGCAGTATTGTTGGAACTCCGATTCACATGGCTCCTGAGCTGTTTACAGGTACGTCAGGAATCCTCAGCACACTCAATAATTCAAGCTACTCCTAACATTCAACTTTCTGAATCAACAGCTACTAATGGCTCAAGTTTGAGTCACATTGTTGCTTTATTTACCGACATTAGTTTTTATATACATAATGTCATCAGAACAAAATGAAATGTTGAAATTCTGCTTGAACGTGCAGGAATGTAATACATCTTTTTAAAGCATCTATCCAATGTGACCTTTCTCCTAACAGGAAAGTATGATAACTCTGTGGATGTTTACGCCTTCGGTATCCTTTTCTGGTACCTCTGCACTGGTTCAGTGAAACTCCCAGAAGCCTTTGAGAAATGCTCCAGTAAGGACCAGCTCTGGAACAATGTTAAAAAAGGTAAAAAAAAAAAAAAAGGCTGTCGCCGTCTTCGCACTTGCAGTCCAGTTTGTTTCATACAGTCCAAGGGATAAAAGGCCTTTGTTGCAATTACAGAATGAACCAAGAACAATAAACATAATGTTATAGAGACTGGCAGGTAAATCACTGATTGGATAGTTTTGGTGATGTCAGATTAAGGTACACTAGTTTAGCTTTTGAATTGTTGATAAAATCTCACATCTATGGGAAAATTTCGTAGTTCATCTGTTTGCTTTTCAGGCTCAAAGAAACTTCACTGGAGTTTGTTTAAAAAATGAAAACTGAAAAGACGTCAGCCCTCAGACATGAAACCTTGATGATGTTTATCATGTGAGGACACGCTGTTGTTTGCATTGTTGTTTGTTTGTCTCATTTGTGTCCATGTCGCCCTCAGGAGCCAGACCAGAGCGATTGCCCAGTTTTGACGAGGAATGCTGGCAGCTAATGGAGGCCTGCTGGAACGGGGACCCTCTCCAGAGGCCCCTGCTCGGTATTGTGGAGCCCAGCCTGCAAAGCATTATGGTCCGGCTCTGCAACTGTGGCTCGGAGCAGAAAAGCAGCAGCCTCGAGGACTCAAACTGAAAACACTCCAGACAAACTAACACGTGTCAGGGATTCAGATCGTATTTTTGAAGAACGGAGATGAATTTGTGACCAATGAATAATGTTGGAGCTGTCCTCCTTGTTCACCGTTGTTGGATTTACATTATTTATGAGGAGTTGACACAGACCAGATGATGTGTGCAAATATGTGTTTTATTGTTTGTTCTTTGTGTATTTGTATACAAACTCTACAGTATGCTTTAGTCATAGCTGCCGTGCTAATCGCTACTTGTTGTTAGAATTGATACTAGATGCAAATTGTTTTAAAAGTAGTCTATTCCCAGTATTATGAAAAAAATATAAATATATAAAAGATTAATTTTAGATTGTATTTAAACCGAACATGACTGCGTCTATACAAATACATCTTTTTTTAATAAAATGATCCGTTACAACACACAATTGTGTCGGAAAATTTATTACTTAAGAGTTTATTCTCTAACCCTGGTGGATTTATGGCAAAGCTGAAGAATTTGAAGCCTCTTCAAAGTAAGTGCAGATTTTGTACTGTAGTTTTACTAAAGAATTGTGAATTATACATTAATTATTTACTTTACTCAAGTTAGAACACTTATGTTTAGGGACTGTTTTAATCAATGATATGTTTATAAATAATGAAAGAAATGATTAAACTCCTGATGGTTTGTGTGTTTGTAGATACAGATATATACATATATAGATGTATATATGTAAATTGTAAAAACAATCAAATATATTTTATGAAAAATATATGAAATCACATTTTCTGTATGAAGATTTGGATGGTTACTTCAGAGTAAGATCAATTTCTTTAGATTACTGAAGATAAACAACCTTAATAATTAATCGTTGAAACCTGGTCCCTTTTAATAGAAAGCCTGACTGTTCCACTTGTACAGTAGCAGGATGAACCTTGATATAAGCAAATGTCTGCAGCGCAAAATACATACAGGGGAAAAACACATTTTTTTAAAGAAACCTTATTTGACTTGCCACTGATAAAAATGTAAGGTAAGATGGAAATGGTAGAAAACAGTTTAATCAGTAAAAACATGAGTGACAGAGTAAAAGAGACACCAAAGTTGAGATGATTGAATTGGTAGTGCTGATTCTTATGGCATGACATTTATACATTAAAATTCATGTGGTTGGTAAAATGACATCCAAAAAATATCACAGCATTTTGACTGACAGTAGTGACTAAAGATAAAAGATCTCCTGAGTATCAAGAGCGAATGCTAAAATGTCAGCGTGTGTGGAGGGAGTTTATGTATTTACTTACATTTAGAGACGTGCCTTGATTCATTTACAGGCCACTCTGTACAGTAAAAATTACAGCTCAGATAGTATTACAGCACAGTTTTGTATGTATTTCATTATTTTACAACAAAAGCTCGGTAGCTAATCTATAAAATACAGCTGTTTTAGTCACTGGACTCGAATGAACACGTTCATCCCTCAGATAAAATGATGAAAAAGAAGAGCATAAAATGTGCTCTCAGTGATTTACAAAAAACAAAACAAACAAAAAAAGATGTATCAAAAGTCCATTGAGTCCTTTTTAGGTTTGCACATGCAGGTTTTCTCCCTCGAAGGCGGAGTGGCGTCGAAGGCCATGAGTCTGTAAACAGCTGTGAACAGCTGTTGTCGCTGGAAACATCCTTCATTAATGACAAATAGCTTATAAGGAGCATCCGGTAACAGGCAGCTTCTTCCTTTTTCCTTGATCAGAAAGTTCAGAAATCCACGGACAGCGTCTGTGCCTGCAAACGACCCGCACTCAACCGTTTTGTGCCTCTTAGACGTTTCTGGCATGTAAAGTAGCTCTATAACCTGAGTCTGAACTCCTACAGCCTCACACTGGCACAAACAGCTCGACAAGCAGGAAAACTCAGGAAGACGTCACAGAGTAGTTACACATGACAAAGGAAATTTCCCTGAATGTCTGAATGTCTACAGCTAAATGACCCACCCCCCCCAAAAAAAAAAAAAAAACAAAAACAAAAAAACTATATCTTTATTGTTCCACAGTTTTCAAAACAAAATATATATCCTGGAACAATGGAAAAAAAAACCTACAACAGAATTACAAAATCAAATAATAGAATTGACCGCCAGCAAATGCGGAAAGTAAATACAAAACAAAAAAGTGCATTGCTTCAAGTATGTAAACAAAATGATTTCTTTAAAGGGAGAGTGAGACTCGTTCTGTCAGTGTGCGTGAGCCTGGGGCAGTGCAGTGACTCCTGAGGTTTTGGCACACATGTACGAACACACACACACACACACACACACACACACATACAGACACATGCACACACACACACACACTCTTTTTAGAGGATGAAGATGACGAGTGGGAAATCCTTCTTTTTCCACTTCTTTTGTGTATATGGGAAGTCTGGGGCTCCCTGTTTGCAGTCAGTGTTGAGGAAGGAGGCTCTATGACCTGCAAAGACACATCCCTCCATCAGCGCGGTCACATGGAGGTGTTGCAGTGGCTGCTGGGAAAACAGGGCGGTGCATGGAGGAGGAGGAGGACACAGATTCAGGATGGATGGAGAGGAATGTGTTGGGATGAATGCAGCGCAACAAGAAAGAAAAACACAAAGGGAAAAAAACACATGAGGTGATGAAACACTTTCACACTCACACACTCACACACACACACACACACACTCGCTGACTGTGAGGGGTGACCGATGCTAAAATGATGCACCAATCTGAAGACAGTGATCCTGATTGTTTTGAATGAGGATCAGAGCTTCATGGGATAAAATTAAAGAATAAAAATCTATGATTTTTGAAAAGAGAGAAGGGGCAGAGAAGGTTGATTAGTAAACTACAAAGACCTGCTGCATTACAAGAAAGGAGTGTTTTAAAAGTGCCTTTCATTGCATCAATAAATTAACATGTTTGACCGATCTGTGGCGACTTTACACTCACCGCTCATCTTAAATGTTCGCACAGAGAAATTTTCATAAAGTGAGCCACCATTTTCTTCATATTGGACGTGCAGCTTTTCACCCACAGATTAGTGCAGTTCAATTCAGAATTAAATAGTTCTTCATGATCACAGAGAAGTTTTGTGTCATTTATTTAAAAAGTGTTATTTGCATGTTGATACTGAAACTTGGACAGTGTAAAATATCAAACAGAAATCAACTACTTTTGTGTAATAACAACACATATTTGCTTTAATGGGCAACTTTGGTGTTGGTGCCTCTTTTTACACTAGACATTAGAATCAAACATTCAACAATCTTGAAATGAAAAAAGCTGGAGCTGCATGTCCACGACGAAGCAAAAGATGGATAGCATCTTTGTGCCAAATGAGCAGTGAGTATAAAATACAAACAAGCTGTTGTAGTAATCAATCCCCCAGAACTACATTTAGATTCACAGCTGGGGTCCGATGATATCATCTTGACATTAGCAGGATGGTGCTGTCTTCACTTGGTTTAACTAAAACCTTTATTAGGTGGTAATGAGACAGACTACAAGCAATGAGAACAACAATCACTGAGGACGGCACACAAATCATAGTTTGACAGAGACATTTGACAGAAACACTGAGGTGAAGCGACACGGGACACGCTCACAGGTAGAGAACAACATGCTTCATGTCGTGGGGTTTATGTGGCTCTTAGCTTGTGTCCATACTCACTCTGATCCTGACGAGTCACCGTCCACTGTTCCCGCCTTGATGCTCATGGCGACGCCGTTCAGCTGATCCGGTAGGCTGGGTTTGGCTGAGCTGGCGCGACCTTCGCTGGAGGACGATCCCCGCGGAGACGCCGTGCCGGGGACGTTTTCACAAAGTTCATTGTGGATACGGTTGAGACCGTTCCTCTCTACAATAGGAGAGAGCTGCTTCTTCTTTAGGATCCCTGCACACGAAAATAACAGCTTTAAAATAACATGAATAACAGTAACATGAATAGATAAGTATCATTAAGTAAAAATAACTTTTTTTTTTTACTTACACTCAGACCAAATAGTTCATTTAACTATTTAAAAGCAATTTGCTGTACGTGATGTCTAAACTCCTGCACGTGTTTGTGCTGGACTAAACTTAAAATTCACCTTTGTGAGGGTGGGCGCTGAGGTTTGGCAGACTGGGCAATAGCACAGTCATGGTGTCCTGAGTCCGTCCTTCTGATAACGCCCGGGGCTCGCGGCTGAGGCCCGACTCCTGAATGGCTGGATTTTCCTGCTGCAGTCTGTCTGTACCTGCGAGCTCACTGTCGCTCGCTGG
Source organism: Terapon puta (assembly GCA_028564955.1). Classification (NCBI taxonomy): domain Eukaryota; kingdom Metazoa; phylum Chordata; class Actinopteri; order Centrarchiformes; family Terapontidae; genus Terapon; species Terapon puta. Next base: position 14,231,327 of record JAOXYL010000100.1, on the reverse strand, counting down.
TGCCGCATAATCTCCGGGCCAGTACATCTTACTCAAACTGTTGTCTGGAAATCAGAAACAAACAATGAAAGAAATGTAGGAAAAACACAGGTCAGCTAGAAACTACTTAAGTTACTGAAGCACTAAATACTAGTAATTCTAAAATTGATGTTTTGTGGATGTATGTTTCTGAAACATAAACCCAGAAGGTGGTTTAGCAACACTTCCTACTGCTCTGAAATCCTGAAGGCATTTACAGAAAGCTTAAAGACTCTTTTTGAAAGGAAGAATATTTTATCTGTTTCATGATAAACACGGTATTTTAACTCGTTCCTTAAGTTGCTTCATTATTTCATGTCCAGGTATTTGGAAATGACATACAGTATGTCCCTGCTCAACACAGGCAAAATTATACATATGCTTTTGTATGAAAGTATAAAATATAGGTGAAATTCCAAAAGTTACAAACATGACTAATAACTTTAAAAACGTATAAAATTCGAAACTATCACGTTCACATTGTACAAACTGAACAAAGATGTGTGTCACTCCAACTATCTTTGATCTTCAGATTACGAACAAGAGTCGCAACTTCAGAAACAGGTTAAAAGTATTTTTATTGTGCAACATTTGGAATATTTTTTCATCTTAAAGCTAAAAGGAGTCTTTAAGGATTCAATAAATGCCTTCGGAAGGTGCAAAAATTCTGGTTAAAATCAGATGCAAAGCGGTGTGTCTTAAATTTAATTATAATAATACACGAGAGGCACAAATTATGTTCAGACAAGCTTCTGTACCGTGCGGTTGTAGCCTCTTGCCCGCATTAGAAGCCAGATTTTCCCAACATTCCTCTGGAGGGAGCGGGCCCTCCTCGTCCTCGCTGTCAGATGAGTGCGTGGAGGCGTAGGATCCGCTCTGGTCGTCCTCTAGAGACAAATCGCTGTCTGAGTCGCTGTCCCGATCTGCACAGAGACAGAGAAGAGAGGTTGACATCGTTGTACGAACTGTTGCAGTTAAACTACATCAGTCAAACTACATAAAACAAAATACCGTCCAAGTGCTCCTTAGTTTCATGGAAGAGCGACGCGTGGTCGTTCAGAGCGATGTGCGCCTGACTGCTACTCAACACGTCGTCCCTGGAAAGACACAAGAAACCCGTTTACAGCTACTCCTCCTCTGAGACGTAACGCTGCGATGAACCTTTCAATTCTCACCGGAGGACAAACGGGACGTAGCTCTGCTGGCTCTTGCCACTCTGCATGGTGCCGTTCAGAGACACACTGGAGTCTCCAAAAGGAAGGTGGTACAACCGGCCGTCCATGTAATTTGTGTTGCATTTGTAGCCCTAAAAAACATGGGTAAAGGGCAAAGAGAGGAGGTTTAAGAATTAAAAACACCACCTGTGCAGAAGTTTGAGCTGCTGATTAAAAAAAAAAAGAACATTGTGATTGGTGTTAATCTATATTTTCTTATTGTCAATATGTGCCAAATCCCAAAACCAGCAATGTGTTTCTCAACTTTCCTCACTTCTCCATCCTGTCTGTGGTTCTCAGCATTTGGAAACAAAGAAATGCTATAATAATTTGGATTATTTTAAGTAAATGATTAGGAAGCTAATATTTAATGTTACATTTTTTATGATCAGATCCAATCAAGTGGGAACGGTTTCTCATAGAAGTTTTTTCCAGAACAAGTGGTACGTTTTTCAACACTTAAAGTAAGATGGTTATGTCTGACTTTGTGAATTGTCCTTCTTCCCAAGAGAAACATAACATTTTTAAAGTTGTCCCCAAAATGAAATAGCTTTCAAATAATTTATAATAAAAACTGCACATCTAGAAAGAACTCTGCAAAACTAACACAAAAATATTAACTGGACAGGTCTGAGATCATTAAAGATGTGATGCGCATATGAAACTGAACAAAAAATATTTTCTACGTCTGTGGCGAGGGACTCACAGAGGCCTTGGATTTGATCATGTGATCGGGGCGCTTGCGGCTGCAGCAGTATTTCATGGCGTTCCTCGCTTCCTTATTGAAGACGATGCGGAAGAAGAAAACAAAGGGACCCTGGAGGTTGGATGATAGACAGGGTCAGAAAAATAACGACAGAAATTCCCCTTTTCAAACTGACTTCAGGACGAAGCAGAGAGCTCACCTGCACACAGTTGAACCCAGCGAACAGGTAGTGGAAGATGATCATGTCGCTGTTGACGGAGAGGAGCGCCAGAAAACAAGTGACTGACACAAGGAAGAGGACGCCCCCGGCGGTCTTCAGGCCTGAGCTGCACAATACGAACGATATGAGAGATGAAACAGAGAGAGGTCAGAGGTGAGGTGTCAGGATGACCTCTGTGCATTCACTCATCTGAGGAAAAGCAAGCAGGCAGCAAGATCAGGCCAAGACAGAGCAGCACATTGTCTCATCGCAGAACTTTGACCTGAATTTGCCCTTTGCAAGTCTGCTTTTGTCTGTGTACGTGTATTTGGCCTTTTTATTAAAGCCTGCGGACGAGATACTAGCTAATAATTTCACTGCACACTGTACATGACAAGTAAGTCTTCAATAAGACGACTTTTTTTAAGTGACTGACTCATTTCTTTCACTGCTGATTCATTGTTGGGTTCACTCGGTTCAGCAGAGACAAATAAAAAGCTATTTTTAGAGCAGATCAAAGGACAGGTTTGATCTGCTGTCAAAAGGTGCTGATGGGAAATCCCTTATCGACTTTTACTGCTTGTTGGTCGACCTTCCCTGGTTTGACAATAAAGTCTATTATTTCAGGTGGTAAATTTTAACTGAACAAGGCTGGAATAAAAGAACTTTCAGGCAGCATAGCAGACGTGGGGAAAACGGTGGGACACTCACACACTAGGCTCTTTCTTCTCGATGCTGTGGTGTTTCAGCGAGCAGGAGGCTCTGGACGACAGGATGTACAGGAAGATGTTCATCTGTGGACACATCAAACTGAGTTTAGGAAAGTAAATTTCAAATGAACGTTTTTTTTCCCAATCACTCACTGACAGTAGAACAGCTGAACAGTGACAGGCGTGTTCACTGTGAAAACGCCTCCAGTGAAATCATCATGACTCACACTGGACTGTGACTAGGCATGCTGCACTGCTAAAACCAGATGCCACAACAACAGAGAGTAAAACAAACAGATTAGTGTTTTGCATTGAAAGCATGTTTTTTGTGCTTTGTGTGTGTTCCTGTGAGACTTTATAAAGCTGACTGTGTTCATAATGACAGTCTCCGTGAGGGATCTGCAGGTACTCACCGACGCCACCATGGCAATGGGTCCAGCAAAGCTCCAGATGAGAGTGTCGTACATAGAGAGCCAGCAGAAGTCTGGGTTCCCGTAGCCTTCAGGGTCCAGTCCCACTGCCAGACCTGAAGACAGAGGGACAGACAGATGAACAGGCAGTATCATCAGATTTTCCATCAGGCAATAACAGCTGAGTCATATTTACATTTACATAAACAGCGTCCTTTTAACTTGTTTTGAAAGTTTTTTATATCCTGAGGAGATTTTCAACCCAGATTTGTCTGATGGCATCATTTTCAAAATGAAATAACATAAAAAAAACATTAACAACACTTTGTGACCAGAAAACCAGACAAACACAGTCGTCATAACAAAGATTACATTTAAAATAAAGTTGTTGCTGTTTGGCAGATCTGGGATTAAACTGCAAAGATGCTCACAACTCCATTAGCAGACAACAAAGGTGACATTTAAAAGAAAAATGGCACCCACTCATTAGAAATAATGTCTAAAGCACATTAAACAAACTAAATCAAACAGAAAAGTGTAATAATGCAACGTTATTATTATCATGACTCAATTGTTGTTATTTCTCACCTATTATTTGTTTTTTGGAGGCATTTTTTGCGTCTTATGCTTTTTTATTAATTATTTTTTGGTATTTCTGCCGTTTCTAAACTGCCATGGGTAAATGAAAATAAAGAAATAATACATTAAAAAGAAAGGGCACACTATTTTCTCAACATTTCGATGGCATTTTTCATCTCCAC
>JAOXYL010000100.1:14216464-14227209 GCA_028564955.1 Terapon puta | reverse complement strand
AACACAAGGACAATGTGAGAACGACATTCAGTTTGTTCTTTACAAAACCTTTCTGTGTGTGTGTGTGTGTGTGTGTGTGTGTGTGTGTGTGAGTGCACTCACAGTATTGAGTGGTTCCAGAAGACACAGATAGGTTTGGAGCGCTCCTCAGTGGTAACAAGGCGGAACTGCACGGTGATGGGTTTGTCCAGTGCATGCTGCAGCAGCTCGTCGTTGTCATGGACTGTGATGCTGACCACTGGTGTGTTGATGACCGGACGCTTTGGCACCCTGATAACAGTGAGAAAAAAAGGAATACATGCAGTTTTATTTCTGTCATTCAAAATGTTCAGTGAAAATAAATGAAATCATAGACCAAAAACTAAAATGTATTTGAAAATTTAACTAGTTAAGCTCTTTATTTTCTGGTCACAGCGCTTTATATTATAACATTGATATTATTTATTTATTTATTTATTCGCTCTTACCGTAAACTTCTCTTGTCAGGATCATAGCTCTCTGGTAAGAGCGAGGCCAGGCTGTGGAAGATGATCACGCTGGCAATGGCGTCCTGCTGGCTGTCGTCAGGGTGGCGTTTCTTCCTGTTGGCTGAGCGGTTCCTCAGTGAGGACTCTGGGAAGACATCCAGGTGTCTGTGGCCTTTCGTATCAACGGGTGGTTGGAAGACCGAGTCAGGCAGCGTGACCGCCGTCTCCAGGTCCGCGGGGCGCGGGCCCCTCAGGGACTGGTACCGGGGGAGTTTGGCGCCGGCAAAATTCATCTTTTTCAAACGATCCACAGAGATAACTGCCGAGAAAGACACACAGAGAAAGGGTCAGAGTGTTCTGCCGAGACCTTCTTTGAACCAGAGCATTGGAGCCGAAGTGACAGCAACCACGAACCCCCAAACCAACATTTTCAATTTCTCATGAAACTGTTGAATTAAACAGTATTTTCAGTCTTATGTCACTCCCGTGGTCTTACTGCTGTTTCAAACCCTTCTTCGTACTGACATGAATTTAACTTTGGTGGAAAATTCTAAATCCTTTAGTTTTATCTAAATAAGATTTTATTCATGAAACATAAAAGATATATTCCCGTCTTATATCTGTTCACTGTCACGCAGAGCTTGATTCTGATGGACAGTTAAAATGAAGTAAAGAAATTTCCTCTTTTGAATCGCTGTTCACATGGACGAGTAATTTTAAGCGTTTTAGTCTAATTTCTTACTTTACATAGTGAGAGAAATATAACAGGTGGCAAATATTACTAATTGTATTGTTGTTCTATGTTGTATGTGTTTTTTATTTGTATTTATTTTATTTTTTACTTTTTTTGTTTAAGGGTTTTTTTACTGGCACATTTTTGTGTTTGTTCTGTTGATGTTGATTTTCTGCTGCATTATATGCTGGTAAATGTCAGACTGGACTTAGATAAACCACACTTTATTAATAAACACGCTGTTCCCCTACAAAAAAGCTCTGTATCCTGAATGACTCTCAGCATGTCATGTTCTCCAGGTAACGCGCTCACCTATGTGCGGAGTGACGATGGTGAACGGGCTGAGGTAGGTCTTCCTCATGTTCTGGGCCAGTGTGTTAGCGTAGTCCTCGTAGTGGCGCAGCAGAGCAGCCGTACCGCCCTCTGAATGTTGGATCAGCTCCCAGTGTGGCCGTGTGTCTGGAGACAGGATGGCGCTGCCCACACGGACCAGATTCTGTGAGAAAACAGCGAGAGTTTTAGTGTGACAGGATGCCACAGCCGAGAGTGAAATGAAGTGTGATGTGTTCCCTGCAGACGCAGTATGAAAGGCTGTGAAGTCCCACCAGGCGAGAACACCTTCCTGTTTCAAAACCAATTTTTCTTGCTGCAAGATCCTTAGAAATCTATTGTTTTTCCTTAGTTTCATGCTGTGCTTGTACATCTATACGGTATGTGACTGTCACCTCGGTAAAGTGGACGTCCTGTGTGGCTGTGAGGTTGAAGCCCTGCTGGTTGCTCTCGTGCTGCAGGAGACTCTGCGTGAGTCGATATGCTACTTTCACATCGCTGCCGAAGTATTTCTCTGTGTGCATGGTGGCATTGGCCAGCAAGGCTGCCGTCTGTTGAACATGTCCAGAGTCCAGGAGCGACGCGTTGCGGGACAACTTTTCAGACTGGAAGAAGGGAAAGAAAACAACCATTTGGTAGCATATCGAAGCTTCAGATAGATGCACTATTTTTAGCCCTGCTAGTGCTGTGGCTTGGGGTGTCTGTTCAGACTGAAATATGGTTAGTTTTTAAATTCTGGACAACAGCAGGTTGATCTTTGCTGTTAGATTGTACAGATATTCATTATCCTAAGCAGAATAATCCTACATTTTCACAATCCTCTGGTGCTGACATAGGCTTTTTGTGTAAAATGCCTCAACAAATTGACTATTGGATGCATTGCCATGAAATGTGGTTCAGACTTTCATGTTCCACTCAGGCTCAATTTTAATAACTTTATAAACTCATTAACTCATGACATTCCCATCAGCCTCAGCTATAGTATTCAGCTTTCAGCACAACTGTGCCTAAATACAGCTGGCAGCTTGGTTGCAGACACTTAGTCCTGTTTAAATCATTTTCTTCCTCCATATCCCTCCAACTGAGAACGTTATTGTGGGAATTGCAAGGTTAAATTGATAAACTGACAGAGAGAAGAACTACACACCAGGGCTTTCAGCTTGCTGAAGGTAACAGAGGTGCAGTTGAAGAGATTGGGAGGCAGCCAGCCCTTGTGCTCATCACAGTGGCGGATCGCTGTGCCTGAAAGAGAGAGAGAGGTAAGGAAAAGACTGCAACTGAGAGAGAGCTGGAGGCAAGTTTAATATATTGCCATTATTATATGGTAATTTGACGAGCTGCCTGAAAAAGCATCATACCGAGCGTTCCCTTGGGACAGGGAACTGCTGCAGGGAGACCGAACTTGGTCCTGGGCCACCAGATCCCAGCTTCGATGGCCTGAGGGCAGCTGTCATAGATTACTACGAGAGATGGAGCAGGAGGAAGAGGAGGGAGAGCGAGAGAGATGATGAGGACAAAAATGGAAAATCATTCAATGTCTTTGAAGCCATAATGAAACAGGGATTATAAAATAAGTATTATAAAGACAGGAAAGTCAAAGTGACATATTCTGACCTTCACAGCCATTTGGAGAAACCTCTGCGAAGGGATTGTCGCAGTGGTCACACTGCCGGCCGATGACGCCGGGTTTACACTGACACTGGCCGCTCTCTCTGTCACAGGCTCTGGAGAAAGAGCCGACTGGGTAACAGTCACACAGCAGGCAGGTGTCGCTGCCTTCAGGGCGGTAGTGGTTGTCCTGGAAACGGGATCAGAGAGACGAAGAGCTGATTAACAACTTTTTTTTAAAATACATTTTTCAAATGCAGCCTCCCTCATTGTCATACTGCCATACACATTCTCACAAAGCTGTGACAAGCTGCTGCTGCTTGTTTGTGAACATCTGGCTGCTGAAGGATGTTCAACGTTCCCCACCTTCGTTTTCCTAGAAAGACTTCAGCTGTCTCACTCTCATACACACTCGCAGTGTGACGACATTAAGCAGTGCTTAATTTTAGATATACTTTCTTCATACAATGTAGAAAATAAATAAAATGTGGAGGAAGAAGAGGAGGGATAAATACTGTTGATAGCTTGGGATGGGAGTTTGGATAATACAAAGCCAAGCATGTCACTGAACGTGTACACAAGTGTGCATGGCCATCTAAGACATTTTTATAGCCTGCTGTGTAAAAGAATATAAATGTAAATATAGATTACATGAATAAAAAGACAAAAACAACAACAGAGAGGCTGAAAAAGAAATGGCTGAAGGAAGAAATATCTGGTGAATACATTATTTACAGCCTTAAGACCAGAATTAAACACGCATCAAAGGCATACTTTGTGTACGTGCTGTATGTTGTTTTTACAGATTAATTTGCAATCCCTATATAATTTTTGCGCCCCCACCCCCTCACATTTACATTTTTTATATTCATTATTTATACTCATGCTCTCTTTAAAAGTCATAGAAAGACAAAAAGGCACATAGTGGTGAGGCAGCTCCGGAAAGGTCTTGGAAAGCAGTAATAATAAAAGTAATAAAGTAATTAATCTTTGGAAAAATGTTTTCTCTTTGTGAGGTTTAACTGGCAGTTTGAATGAAGTCTGTTGGTGTACGCAGGCATGATTTTCTCCTCCTACAAACAGCATTGATGTCTCAGATTCAAACATCATTTACACTTATCCGTTTGTTACACACTGATGAGTCAAAGCTGCACTCACCTTGCACCGACACTCTCCACTCGTCTTGTTGCAGTCGGAGTCGAAACCCTTGTCCGTCTGACAGTTACAGGGGCCGCAGGTTTTGTGACCCCACCAGCCTCTGGGACACGGCAGGTCAGTCCTGTAGAAATGCACGATTAGTTATCCAAAGAGTAATCACACATGCAACAAAAGGAGAACCATGATTAACACAGAGTTACTGATAGATGTAGAAATGTGCGGTACTTTTTCTCGCAGTAATGGCCGAAGTAGTTGCTGGGACAGTCGCATGTGTAACCACGAGAGGAGGTCAGCTTCCTGGTGCACATGGACTCGTGTTCACAGGGGTTTAATGAGCATACATCAGTGCAGTTGGTGCCGTAGTAGCCTATTGAAAAAAAAGACGAATAAGTTGCTGTGCTCCATCAACATGAGTGCCAATAAACCGTAGTAAGCAAGGGTAAGAAGACAGGAATATGTAAACTGTGGCACTGATCGAGTTTTAACAACTTGCTTTATTTTATGATTAATGAAACACAGTATTTGAATTAAGCACTTGAAGCCATAAACAAAATTTAATACAAGATGAAACCATATTTACAGGATCATCTGTTACATCTGTAAATGACTAAACATGTGAGCAGTCTGACCTGCGAGGCAGGTGCAGGAGTGGCTGTCCCAGTCGTCGCTGCAGTAGCTATTTGCAGGACAGGGGCTGGAGCTGCAGGGGTCGGGCACGCTGCAGCCTGGCTCTACGTTCACCTTCCTCGCCTGCGACAGACTCAGAGCGCCGCCCACACGCAGACCCTGCAGGGAAACAATCAACCACAGTTATGTATATGCAAAGATGTACATCCAGAAGGGACATGGGAGCGACGTCAAGATTCACAATTGAGAGTTGCTAGAAAATGTGCACTTTGTACTCTACATATCTCTCAGTTATGGTGAATGTTTTGAAGATTCAGTAGGTGAGAGGGGAAATGATGTTTTGCATATTGCAGATCTGAAACAGGCAACAGTTTTGTTCTGCATACAGAGGGGTTGTTTTTTTGGATGAGTCTAAAAACACTCTCAGGTACTCGAAGTGTTATGTGTAATTTAGTGGATGTCTGCCTGTGCTTCATCATCACCTCAAGAAGTGAAACTTTTTTCAAACACTGTTTGAGTGCTCATTTTAAAGTCAGAAAACTAGGAACTAGGAATTGAGTTCAAATGTGTTCGAGAAGTAATTTGGATTTTTTTTATTCCAGGTTACACATTGTTTCAGCAGATTTTGATGACCGTGTTTCAGCATGTAGTTTGCTTTACCTTGGGAATATAGTCATTGAAATGCAGCATTTATATATAATTTTAACAAATGATTCATTCAGATTTGACCATATCTTGTGTTTTGATATGTAAAACAACAAACCAATTTATTCTCAAATTAGTTGCTCAGTAAAATACTTTGGGTACTGTTTGCTTTTGGACATCATCATAAATGCTGAAATTAAAGGGATAGACCTGTATACAGCCACGGAAGCCATGCTGAACTTTCCCATCAGGCCTAGCCAAACCACCAACGCTAACAGTCTTCAGCTTGGAGTCTCGCAACTTCCCGTCCACCTCCATGCTGGCCTGAAAAGGGGCATGACACAGGATTAATGTTGGTAAAACTACAAAGTTTGATTGCGGTTTGAAAGATTTGATTGATTATTTGATAGTGCATTACAGTAACCAGTATTCAACCACTCACAAGGTAGAGGCCCTGGTCTAAAGACAACACTGCTTTGTGGTGGCTCGACACTCCCCCCAGACGGCTGATATCCAGCTGCAAATGATGCCAGTCTCCATCGTTCACCAGCACCTCCTCCACACGGGAGAGAGTTGAGTCTTCTCCTCTGTGCAGCCCCATCAACACGCTCCCCCCACGAAGCTACAAAGACGGGGAAAAAGCCGCGAGAACAGAAGAAACAGCAGGAGGGAGATTGAACCGATGTTCAATAACAGAGCAAAGGAGATAAAAGACCACCAAGAATCAGCACTGCATCACATGACAAACAGAGAGCTTTGATAGTCTTTTTCTCTTGTTGCACATTTTGCAGTCAAAAGTACAAGCCTTTAAATAATGCACATTACATGTGTGCAGAGTTGTCAAACACTAATATAATACCAATGAGGCGTCAGTCTAGACAAGCTCAAAAAGAAGCTCCACAATGAATGTGTGATCATTTGGGTTTTGTCTCAACATGCTCTGATATTCAGTGACGTTGCTGATATTCAGATGGCCAACAGGTGGAGCCTCATTCCTACGATTCTTTTGGAAACTACAGGTGAGGACTGATGGACTTCACCTGTTACAGAATTCAGTTAATTTGTTCTTCACTGGTCAGACTAAGTGAAGAATAATCCTGAACAAATCTTGTTTTTCTGACTTAAGACCCTCCTTTTGTTACACTGACATTGTTGTGAGATGCAGCATTTCATTGACTTTAAAACAGTTTGAGGAGTAATAGAAATATAAGGAGAAATAATAGGAAATGATGTGTGTTGTATCTGTGCACAGTGAGAAAAGGTGTCACTGTGAATCTCACCTGCAGTGTAAGGTTGTGTTGCAGGCCAGAGGAGATGTGCAGCAGTGTGGCGCTGGACTGACGTGTGCGGAACATGAGCTCCACATGCCACGGGACGGAGCCCGCCGTCGGCGCCATGTTGTTCCACTGCAACAGACTGTTGCCCAGGAAACGCTGAGGGCTGGCCATAACTACAGGGAAAAGATGTTAAAAAGCAGACAAAATGTAAGTGGGAGGAGGAAGGTGGAGTGATGCAGATAAATGAGGAGGTGTGAGTCATTACTGTCAACCACAAGGTTCAGTTTGTTCTCTGATCACGTCCAAGGTATTACAGCTAAAAAACCTCTCTCTGCTTATCAGACAAAGTCCACCGCGTTGGAATCTGCAAGATTTTTGTGGCCGTCTGAAATTAAATCACATGTTCAGAGAAAGCTCATATCATTTCCTGCACCAACCAACACCTGTGCTGGTTATTCAGGAGAATAAGATGTAAGAACACTGAGGTAAAAAATGTTAAGCAACATATAATTTATGTCCCCCTACAATAGATTTTTGTTCCTTGTTGATGGTGATGTTTGAGCTCCACTGCTCAGAATGATGATAGAAATCTGTTTTTATGTTCATCTGAAGACTGGAGAGTACTTTTTGTGGACATGAATTATTATTCAAAGCTTATTTATATGTGACTTAAAACATGTCTGCAGGGGGTCTTTAAGTCCAGATGACTTTTCTTGCGGTGGAGCGGGGATATTTTGATTTCAACTCATTCCACATGCAGTTTTGCTGGTGTATCATGAGTCAGGAGGAGGTTATGACACTGTAGCACCCAACTCTGCTCTATCACACACTGATAGAGTGTCATGAAAGGACACTCTGCCTGATGGGAAACAGTTCCCTTTCATCACGTGTGGAAAGTAAAGAAAAGCACCCGATTGAAAATGATCGATTAGTAATGGCAAATAAACCTGACGTGCCGGTGGCTGTCGTCGCTGGCTGCTGAGAGGAGCGAGATGCAGAGAGAGAAACCGCAGTGCAGTTTCAGTCAAAATGTTTCAAGTTTACACACAAAAATAAAAATGAATCTATTAACTTTGTCTGATTAATTGCACTGCGAGTCAATCAATGCTGGAGCTTAAGCATGTCTACATTTTAAATGTATGCATCATATGAGGGCTTCAGCTAACTATTTATTTGTCTACTAAATGTCAGAAAATAATGAAAAATGCTCATCTCAAGCTTAGAGTGGCAGATTCCTATTGCTTGTTATGTTTAAGTAACAGTCCAAAGCCAAAAAGTTTGCTATCATATAAGAGAAAAGAAAAACAACACCTGTCCTCTTTGAATACTCATCTCTACGTTCATGCATAGCAATTTCCTCCCTCATAACTCATCTGCATGAACGAAAAAATTATGAAAAAATGCTCACATTAATACATCTTTTCTCTTTTACTTGAAGCTAAAAAACAAAAGATGTGTCATATTGCTGCAGTTGCTCATGTGGGCCTTTTCTCTTATTCTGTCTCTTCTCGAATTCCTGTAAACCATAAATCAGCAGCGATAACAGCTGCAGCGGATCAGGTGGAACAAAAACAGACACCAGAGAACACTGGGGCAGAAACATGAGCGACGCACTGTATGTCATCAAAAGTCAAAAAGCAATTAGTCTCAAACGGTTCAGGATCATCTAAACCAGAGAACAGTCAGCCTTAAGCGGCTCAATTCTCATAAATGATATCAATTCTGTCACACACCAGGTATTAAAACTTCTGCAGAGTAATCAACAGGCTTTCTATGACTATGAATGTCTGAAATCAAGTCAAGTGTCCCCTAAAAGCCACGGCAGCAGTTACAGCACTCAGCTGATTTTCCACCTGTTATTTTCAGATGCAAATGCAGCAGTTTCTGCAGGAGTAAGTTACGGTTTCCACTCTGCTCATTTTGACCTCGCAGGTGACAGCCTCATACTCAATGACAAGTTCAGTCTCGGGTCAAAACTGCAGACAAATCTTCGTCAGGTTTCATCTCATGCCTCCATGTTTCCGACTCACTCGGGTACTCCTCCATCCAACTCGCTCACCTCTCTCGCAGTTCTGCCCTCCGAATCCAAGAGGGCAGTCACAGCTGAAGGAGCCCCAAAGGTTCACACAGGTTCCTCCGTTCAGACACGGGCTGTTGTTGCAGAAATGTCTTTTGGCAGAGCATCCTACGGGGGCGGGAAAATAAGAGGTTAATTTATGTGTTTGATCTCTCCTGCCTCATTATTTCATCAAAGTAGTAAAGTTAGAGGGTGATAAACTATTCATAGCAGGTACAATGATTATTTCCCACTGACTTGCCTCCCCCGCTGTGCTCATTAAAGTCATTGTTATGTTCTTTCCTCTGCCAGCCTCCCTCAATCAGCTGTCCCGACAATAAAACATTCTTAGACTGCAGAACAGTCGCAGGTTTAAGAGACAAAGTCGGGAGTGAGCTGAAAATACAGCATGTCAAAAACGTACCTGGCAAAGTGCCGTTGTTAGCGATGAAGCTGGCCATGTCTATGTGCTGGTTGTCGATACGCAGGTTCTTCATGCAGCCCACGAACTGCCGGTTGCGAATAGGAAAGTCCTCTGGGAGTTTGGGGACCCCTCCAAGGAGCAGGGGGCCGGTCAGATCCAGTGATCTGAAAACAGAAAACACACAAATGTTTATGCAGTCTTTTTCTGCCTTTACATCATCGACACTAATGGGGGGGGGCTGCATGAAAAATTCATCACAGAGATGGTTTTGCAGCGTTATTTCTCCTCCTGGAGAGCAAAACTGAAAAAAGCATAAACATCCCTATAAAGAGAAAAAAAGGAAAACTTAGCTCACACCCTGGAGATATGGAATTTCATTTCAAAACAAGTTTACTCTCTTTTAATGAGCCAACAGCAAAGGAAGAAATCAATTAAATTACTGAAGTCAATATGGGAGCAATGAGGGAATGTGTAAGGTAGAGAGCAAGCTTATTTCCAGGTCTTAATGAATAACTCTTTCTCTGACTTACTTTTTGGTTCCTGACTGGCTGCCCTGAGCTGAGCAGGTGTAGTTTCCGATTATGTGGCCGAACCTGAGGGCCACAGAGGTGTCGCAGTTGTCCACTGTCACCACGACGATCTTCTGATCCGAGGGGCCCTGCGGCAGGCCGGCCTGATTTAAGATTGGCTGTGGAGTGAGAGAAAAACTCATGAATATTGAGACAAATTATGGAGTGTTATCTTAACGTTTCTGGGGAGGCTTTGGTGAAAACCAGAGGATTCAGAAAGTCTGGAGAACTGTTTTTGGTTCTTTATTGATGGTCGATCTAACTCAGGATTTAACCATGCGAACGACTTTTGCATTAAGAATATAGAATATATGGAGACGTTTTCACCAGTAGCACAGAAACTGTGAAAACGTTGCTTGATTCAAATAGACAGAAAAGAGAAAAGTTATCTTCTCTCTATAGCATAATTTTCATTTGAGAATTCCCAAAAGGTTTGTTAGCATAAAGATCATGAAACTGTGAAAAAAACAAAAATGTTTGCAAAGCTGCTATTTTTAAGACTATTTTGAAGTATTTTGGTCACCCAGTATTTATAAATAGGGCTCAGCAAGCATCATTCGGCTGCATTTAACACAGTTTTGTCTATACGTCATATGTAGCTTTGAAACTGGGAAACAACAAGCAAATAAATCATCCTTTGTGTTCAACTCGGTTCAATCCCCGTTCATCTTTATCTCGTTGGTGTTGAGTATTTTAATAATTCATATCAACAGAACAGTTAAAGGCAGCGGCTGGCATGCATGCACAAACACACACACTCTTCCAAACACACTCCTACACACACACACACACACACACACACACACACACACACACACACACACACACACACACACACACACACACACACA
>JAOXYL010000100.1:14188563-14201250 GCA_028564955.1 Terapon puta | reverse complement strand
CCCCGATCTGTAACACTTTATTTCTGCAGCGTATGAACATAAATGCACCATACTTTAGCTTTACATTGATTTAAAGAATTTTTTACAGTTTTATATTTGTCATCAGTAACTGGTGTATACATTTCTAATGAATGACAATGTGCTACAGTTCTAAAAACCCTAGTCTTTATAGTCTATGTTAATTATGAAACTTTTAATGTATTTATTAATTTCATTCAATGTCATATCTATATTTTTTATCATATGAGTTTATAAAGTACTTATTCGTCTATTAACATTTAATTGACAAACCTCTTCTTCGTCTGGCTCTTCTTCAGATGAAGGCCACAAGATGTGTCTCGAAGCTCCAGAGGTCATACAGTGAGACCTCGAGTTATTATTTTTAATGTCAGGAATGAGACCTCAAGCTCAGCGTGTCTTTGTGAGGTTTGAACACATTCATAAACTCTCTGTGTGAGATAACTAGGTGTGTATACACTGTTATTAAATGTACTTAACACACTTCGTTTGTGGTATTGCAACTTCACTAAATACTATTATGGCCATGTAATACCATGTGATCAATCAAATAAAATGCATTAAGTGGAAAGAAGAGTACAATGTTTCCCAGAAGTATAAAGCAGCATACAACTGAAATACCTCAGTAAACCTTTGTTACTTTACACCCCTGCATATATAATAAACTAACTAGCATGCTACATGAAAGACATGATGAATCTCACATTAAAAAGTCAGGGTTTGACCCACTTAACCTCTCGACAAAAAGACGGGGCAGCTACCATAATATTCATACTGTATAAATTATCATAATTAATTTGCTTCCTCTTTAAACTATTTTTCAACTTCCCTCTTATTTCCCCTAACCATGAAGCGAGTGAGCAGACGGTCTTTAACCCTTTGAGGATGTGAATAATTTTTGGAGCAGAGACAGAATAACAATTCCTGCAACTGGTTAGAAATTCTGCTGCCAACAGAAATAAATTAGTTCTTCATTACTGCTGAAAAGGGAAGCGTCTGTCCTCTCCGACTCAACGTGGTGTGTGTTTTGTGATATATTCTTTTTTATCTTAGGTATTTTTACCACAGGGCATTTGACAGCAGGGGAACACTCTCCATCTGTAGCCATCTATAATTAATAATTTCCTTCCCTTGTTCCACTCAGCGATACTACTCTGGACAGGGAGGCTGCTGTTGTTTTCTTCACAGCAAAACATTTGTCGCTAAGTAAAGATTCCTCTTGCAAATCCCCAGCCTTTAAATAGACATCAGGTCGGTTATATCATCTCTCTTGTTGTCCTTTGGACACTTTGAAACACGGCCCACTCCCACAGCTCTGGATGAAGTTTTCAGCGTAGGTGTGAATATCTATGTAGGTATACAGGTTATTCAGTTGCAGCAGGACACACAGAGAGGAACGGATTTTGAATAAGCATAAACAGACCTTTTCATCATTCAGCAGCACTGCGTAAAGCAAAACTCAAAAAGAGCTGCCCCAACTAAACCAGACAAAAAACAGACACACTAAACTGATGCAGCAATCATCTACAATTCAGACAATCTACTTAAGTCTACTAAAGTCTTAATTGTTTACAGGCTCATGTTTGTTCGTTCGCTCCCACTGTGGCTGACTGGAACAGGGATGCTCGGATCAATAACTCATCACTCAGCCTTTGTCTACAGAGCAGCGGTCATCAGCGTACAGGACAGTCTTCTTCTAAATAGGGGCATGTTCAATAAAGAGCTGAAGAGTGAATGGGACAGATGTAGACTTTAAAGCCCCCCATGGGATCTTTGTGGAGGAGGAGAAATTAACATTTTGACGGCTACACGCAGACAGCTTGGATGAAATTGTGCCCTTTCACCTTTTAGTGGCACTACATCTGAGGACAGGAAAATTATTCAGTGTAAACTCATGTTTGACTGATTGCTAAACCTCCCCGGCCCCAAACAGTGATCGTCCAATGGCTTGACCAAAATGCGCACAGGGGTGTAAGGGTGATAATTGTATGTACAAACTGTTTTTTAACTGCCTTCCCCAAAACACAGCCAAAAAAATAAATTTTGAGAATGGATTTAATGGTACATTTATCTGAGACTGTATGTCTATTAATCTATAGACCTATGTTCTCAGGAACCCATGTTTCCAACCAAGGTTTTTGATATAAGCTTTGCTTGTCTAAGCATGTTTTTCTACAGTAATCCAAACCATCAAACTGTAACACTGTTTGGTCTGATCTTACACTTTTCTTGACATACTTAAAACACTAATACACTAACAAGCTCTATACTGCAACATGTCCACGTCAATCAACTGGTGAGGATGCACACATTTGTCTGGGTCTGTTTCTTTCGTCTAATTTTAGAACAAATCAGCTGGAGACAAACCTTTCAGCCATTCTAACTCTGCAAAGTGAGAGTGAAGCCATTTTTCAACATTCCCCTGATTCAAACAAGAAGCCATCGTTTGGCTACTACTGTCTGAACACAGAGGCCTTTTTGTGATGTATTATTTATCATTATCCACTATGTGCTGTGTGAGAATGAAAAACTCGGCAGGCATAGCAACAATGACTAAAGGGGGTCAACTGCTTAATGAAGCCAAGAGACTGACTGCAAAAACAGACAACGCTGCTTCACATGTAATTAAGTTGGTGTCTCACCTGTGTAGTCCTCAAAGCACTCGCAGGTGTAGCCTCCCTCTCTGCTGCGACACACGCCGTGAGCTCCGCAGGGTTTCGAGTAGCAGAGGTCAATCTCTGTCTCACAGTAGTCTCCTGTGAAGCCAGTGGGACAGCGGCAGCGCAGCCCAGCGATGGGGTGGATGGGTCTGAACAGGATGGTGTCCGACGCAACAAACGGCGCCAGGCTGTCAAACTTCAGCACGGACACACACTTCATGTAGTTCTCACATGGCTCACGCAGGCAGATGTTGTCATCAAAGGGAAGGACTTCCTGGGAGGAAATCTTGGCAAGGAGACTGCGATTCAAGTACAGCCTCTCTTGGAGCTCCTCTGAGCCAAAAAACTCTGCCCCACCAGTTTCTACCCCTCTCCCAGGCCTGTCTCCTCCGAGGCCGAGACCCCCGGGCCGCTGGTGTCCGTCGTCCAGCACGGGCACAGCCACGGACAGGCTGACGTTGAGGATGCGGGCGCTGACGTCTGTGTCGTCTTGGATATTAAAGATAACAACGTCTTCGGGGGTGGCAGACAGGACGCGGGCAACACCATCCAGGAACTGGGCGAGCAGCAGGGACAGGAAGTGCTCCTGGGAGGTGTTGGCCAGCCTCAGCGTGATGCTGTTGGACAGCATTTCATCGGTGATGATGGTGACTTGGAGAAGACACTGGGCTGACACCGAGTGGACACCATCTGAAGAAGATTTGAGGAAAAGGAAAAGAGAGATTAATATCAGGCTCACTTATTTTTTGGAAGTGTGATTCATGTTACAACGTTACATTGATGTATACTCTTTAACAAGACCAAGAGCAGTATAACTGACTGACTTCACAAACATATAACAGCAAGACTTTCAGCAGTATAACATGTTCCTCATCAGTGCCACTGAGACAGTCAATAGAAGTCCTGTTTTCATCACAGCACTTTAAGAGCATTTGTATAAAATATTGATCGATCAAACTCAATTCACTGATCAGGGCTGTGTCATGGCTGAAAGCTCCTGAAATAGCTAGTAAAGGGACAATGAGTTGTTAATGTAAAGGATAAGTCTGTGGCACTTTATATATTTTTTGTAATCATCAAGAAATCCCAAGAAAAGATTGAACCCAACACTGTATTAGGCTGCCTCTCAGTAATAGCAGACTTAAATAGTTTTTATGCAGTGTGTCTGTTGGGGACTATTTTCAGATGCAGATTAATACATATTTGTTTCTCTTGTGAGTATTAACAATAGCTTGTGGGATCAACCTGAAATAAACTACAGCGCCCACATTTATGGTAACAAAGGAACATGTCAGCCAGTCAAATGAATGTGTTTTTAATAGTTTATAGACACTGGAGCTCTGTCGCAGAGAAGAAAGCATAAATCAGGCTTTGGATATGCAGACAACACTTATTAGTGGATTATCTGCACTCATCCTTTAAATTATAGCTTCTAATCATCCTTCAAACATTTTCATTTGATATTGTATTAAATAACAAAGCCACCCACATTTGCAGCATCAAAACATAGAGCAGCTGCCACAATAGTGAACACAGGATGGGTGCAGGTACCTGCATGGTGGAGGATTTATGCAACAGCTGCAGTTCAGGTATTTGCAGGAGACCCACACGTGTAAACAAAGAAAAAACACGGTTGTTACCGTAAATGCAGCTTATCGTGAAGGACTTAACAGGGAAAAAAAGCTGCAAATTGAATATAAACTGACACTTTTTACACACATTCTTGGCTCAGACGAGTGTTTTTTCAGCTCTCATGTGCCAGAACTGATAACAGACGTATGCCAAGACTAAGAGAGAACAAGTCTATGTTTTCTTTCTACACATTCCAATTTTCTAATCAGCAATTTCGCGCCTGTATTCACAGCTCTGTCTTTCTTTTCTTTGTCCGGAAGCAGAGATGCTACTTCATTATACATGCCATACTGAAAGCCTTAAGTCTCAAATTCAACGGTTACAGCATTTCTCAGCTCAGTAAATCTCTTGTCCTCTATCTTGTTGTTTTGATAGCCGATCCTGTTCATGTTTTATCTTCTATACATTCAGTTCTTTGGCTTTGACTGTACACATGTAGCGTTTTGTCTGCTATTGGACTGTAGGTCTTGACTGTTGCTGAAGGGGAATAAAACATAAATGATTCTCTTTCATTATGTAGCTTGCATCCTGTACACATATAGTGCCCCACTTACATTGACTCATGACTTTGTTGTGGTCGTTTTCTTGCTTGTTTCCCTCTTGCTTGCTTGCCACATTTACAATAGAGGGAGTACTGCTTATCAGCTAAGTGAGTCCTGCTCACTGAGGAGTAAAATTATAATGAAAACAGGCTTGACTCCAAACCGTCCAAATACGAAGAACAAAGAACACAAGAGGAAGTTCTGTATGTTGCTAACAAGCACAAAACCATATGGCCAAAGCATCAAGGTTGCTCTAAATCCAGCAGATAGTGAAGGTCTGCAGCAAATGTGCAGCTTAACCTGGATCATTCAGCTCTCTGCCCGTTGATAAGGAGTCATCTTTTAAAAGCAAAACAAACTCTTTGCATTACATCTGTCTGAAACTCCACTTCAGATTTCCTGAAATCATATCTCGATTAATTTAAAATCTGAATATTATTTGAAATATGGAACCAGTTTGGATGATATTTTTAATGGACTGATCTCTCACTTCAGTCTCTTATCATCAGAAATCACGTTTATATTTTCATCTGGGAATTGGGCTTTTAATATCTGAAGGCAAAAGTGGCATAGTTTGAGCTTTTGCTATTTGACGTTTACAACCCACCTATAGATATAAATCCTCTGATATGCACCCTAAACTTTTCATCTGTAGGAAGAGGATTAAATAATTTTGTCTCTCAAAAGTTACAAAGACTCACTTTGAGGTCAGGGAAAGAGACCACTACCATTTTGTCTCACCGCTGGCCTGCAGGTTTCTGTAGCCTCAAAAGCAAACACAAAACAGGCTTAATCAAATCAAATGTGTCATGAAAACAAGCCTCTGCCTCTCCCTCCAAAATAATCAATGGGACGCTTTGTTTGGGGCATCTGGACGCCGGCCAGAGAGCAGAACCTGCGAGCAGGACTCACACAAACAAACAGGACTGCCCAAAGTTACCAGATCCCTGTTTTGGCACTAGGCAAGTTTAAACACATAGTGCCAAGGGAAGGGGGAGGAAAAGAAGGAGGGGGAGGAGGGTCATAGAGGAAGTGAGACAGAGAAGCATGTTTGACACGGCTTTAATCCTTCTGCTTTCAGTCAAGCGCTTCCAGCACAGTAATAATACAGGGCCTTAAAAAGGGAAGTGGGGGGAAAAAAATCAAAGGATGGAGACGAGTAGGGTCGCTCCTCTAATTCACACTGTACTGTGAACACACACACACACACACACTCATACACACCTGTGTACACAAGAAAACACTTGAAAACACAGAGAATGTAACAGGAAGCCAAAACAAAGGTAGACCTGCTAGTTACAGTTTGGGTTTTAAACTTTGCAAGAGAGGAGTAAAATTATAATAAGGGGAAACTAGAGAAGTTCATTTCTACCTGTGATAGGTTGTTTCATCTCTAATGGTCCTATTTAAATAGCTAATTTTCTCCAGCTAACAGTCCAAAACCCCAAAACACTAATATCATAAAAGAAACTAAAACATGTCAGATGCTGAAACCTGAGTAAGTTTTTTTCACTTCTCTTTGAAAAAACAGCTTAAACAATCAATCATCAACATTTTCCGTCATCTGACAAATTGCTTTGGCCAAATGGAAAACATTACCATTAAAATCTCAAGATGTTTACTGTGATTTTTTTTGTCTAAATCCTGGCAACGTGCTTATCAGTCACATAAGAAAAGATTTCAGCTAGAAACACACATCCAAACATACAAAAGGCTCATTGAAATCAAGGTGAGTTCTTCAGGCTGTTACCATCGATCAGCGACTTTAGACAGAGTTTTTCAGACTCATGGGAAACAAGCACAACACTGACTCCTGTACAGTAAAGCAGTACGTTATTACACTTTACTCTGGACACTGAGGTTTCTAACCTGACAGAAACCCAGAGAACAACTATCTGCTCTCTGCCTCTGCCAAACAGAGAAAAACTGTTTTCTCTTCATCCTTTCAGCTCATATTATAATTGATACTCCGCAGCAACAGTGGCCAGAAAAACACAGCTCTCACTGAACAGAGGCTCTTAAGGGTTAGGCCACGTATAAGGACAGACATCGCCTTAATTATGTCCTCTGCCAATTCGCATTCTTGGATGGGAGCTCGGGCAGAGCTCCAGACGTAGACGCAGCGCTGGGAAACTGAGTGCGAGGAGAATCTCCCCTGAAAGGAACCAGACCATCCTTCAAAGAGGTCATTCTCCATGGAAGGATCCTTCGCTCAGGAACGGAGGGTAAGCGGGGCGTTTATTGGGGCCAAAAAGGAGGAAAAGAGGGATGCTTAGTTGGTAACGAGACAAGGTGCCAGCTCTGAAGTGTGACACTGCTTTCAGCCCAGAGCTCGACCCCCTCTGGGCCTCTGGGTGCCAGGAATGCTCTCAGCTAGGAAGCGGCGCCAGGGAAAAGATTAAACACACACTGTGGCTGCAGGACTGCCAAGGCTGTGTGTGCCATTGTGAGCGTTTGTGTGTGTATACGTGTGTAGGTGTGTAGGTGGAGTGGGTGGTGGCAATCCATACGTCAATATAAGCAGACCTGAGTGTACGTTGATGCATCGCAGCTTTATTCATCAGAGAAACCCTGAAGGTGAAAAACTGAAGCTTTATAACATTAAAATTTTAAAAAAGCAAAGTCTGTTTTGAAGATGTGATTAATGTTGTCATTCAAACACCAAATAACTGAGTGACTTTGGTGAGTTTGGTGTTTTCAAATCTGTTAATTTAAAGATACACAGGTGGAAAACAAAGCTGTTTGCGCTTTTAAGGCTCCTGGTCGACTCAGCTCATATAGTATGTAAACAAAATACTCTGATGCTCGTGTTCCCCATCTTAAAAAAAAAAAAAAGGCAGATTAACAGAGCCAAGAAAATCTCACGAGACACTCTCTGATAATAAGCGCAGGCATGTCAACAAGCTGACTCATTATGATTTACAGAGGAGAGTCTGTGTGAGGTGCACAAAGGCCATGTTTGACTGTAGGTTGGAGCCTCAGCGCACTGAACATAAATTATCAGCCGGGAGGTTGGAGAGAGGAGGTGTGCTGCTTTTTATCTCTGAAATATTAATGAAGCCCAGTTTCAACCGTCAAGAGTGTTATGAACGACACTTCACTGACACAATGTTATATGAACATGGAAAGCTTTTAGGATGGAGTGTTTGTTATAAAGAAACAAACCAGTATATATGGATCTCTGTGTTAAGCCAAGCAGGCCTCACAGTGTCCGGGATAACAGACTGCAGAGAGAGAGAGACAGAGACAGGAAGAAACAAATCGGTGAGACTGGCCTAATTAGGCCACAAAGTTGCCATCAAATCTCCCAGTCGAATCCCAGAAAATGTCAACAAAGTCATGGTGGATAAAGATCAGAAAGGCTGTGTGACCAAATTACTGAGAACAGAGACATCACCCACGGCAGCGCGACAGTAACCCCGACCCTTCTGCCTCAGAGTGCCGCCTGTGCTGCTCAGTTTATCAGTTATTTATGCTCCTCTTTCTCTTCCTGTTGAGAGATCATATTGGCATCTCTTTGCTTTGTGTCTGCGACTGGAGAAGAAAATTAAAGACAGGAAGAGAAAAGAAGAGACAGGAAAGAGAGAGAGGACGCACCAGAGGTGACCTTCAGAGGACCAGGAGGCTGAACCTGCTCTGAAGATAAGAGCTGAGTACAGCATCAGCACAGAGGGAGGAGCTAACAGAGCATTAAAGTAATCTTCATCATCTAAAACCAAAAAGTTGTTTTCAACTGACAAACAGCAGATCCACAACATCTGGTTTACAAGGTGCAATGTAACGAATGAAATACAGCACACATTAAATGACAATGCCCTATCATAGAGTGTGTAAAGGACTGTGGTAGTTAAGTGCTGAATAAAATATTGGTGTGGGAGTCACTTGACATTTCCTGACTCTTGACAAGAAGCACCAGCTTTAAACAAGCCCACGATGGATTGTTGGATACCAACACATCCGGTGTGTCCTCAGCATTCAGGAAGAAGTCGTCTGCTGCTTTTGACCTTTAGATTTAGAGGAGTTTCTTTTATGACACAGAGTCTTGTTTGCCCATTATTACATCTCAGCCTACAGAACACAGAGAGGAACTGTGACCTTGCTTATTTTATTCGAACCTTCCTAAATTTAACAGCTATTTGTTTTGTGAAACATCTTATATTTCAAATAAGATGAGTCAGAAGTCTGTAATGATAATATGAGGGTTTAGTTTGAAAAAAAAAACAAAACAAAACTACAGACTGCAAAACCTTTAACAGCTTTACCCTGCAGGTCTGCAGAGCAATCAGAGGCCTTAGGTGGTGAACGAATTTGGTGTTCAGCAAATTACATCTTCAAAATTGCCTCCAGGGTGTTAAATAACAGAAGACTGTATCCACTGTGTGACCACTGTCGACTCGGTGTCATACTCAAACCTGACTGCTCCACCTCCTAATGTGCAGGTTAAACACTGAGCCAATCAAAACACTTTACGTGTTTTTTGTGGGAAGGGGGGTCACTTTAGAGACACTATAAAAATACCATTTATCATCATGACACTGGGGAGTTGATAAATAATTGCACTCAAGCAGCTCTCTTAAGCAGCCATTCATCACATGTCTCATGGTACCACGTTAAGATCGCCACAATCAAACAAAAGCCCTTAATTCTGTGATCCGGAGAGGCCGACTCTCCCTCATGAGGCAGCTGTGTATTTCTCTGCAGAAGTGTGTCACGTCGAGGGGAACCTCTGGGTAAGAAGGTAATGAGGTTGAGCAGAGCCTGTCTTAGCTGTTCAGCATCAGTTCACTACAGTATGTGCGGCACGCACTGACTACTCACAACATCAAAGAGCGCAAAGCCGGGGTTCCATTTCCAAGATCAATAGGGAGATCATAAATTAAAAATCACTTTGGAGCCATGAGGCCTGTGGACGTCTTTGCAGTTCACAGCCTTCAGAGCTGCAACCAGCGAGCCACTCCGCAAAAACTGTTTGGCTGTTTGTTTCAGGATGGAGCAGCGAGATTTGGGGAGTTATCAAACTTCTGAGAAATACACTTGTCTCACAAACGAGATGACTCTGGGTTAGAAATGATTCCCTGAAAGTGAAGAGTGTGAAACATTTATCTAGCAATGCACTCCCGCTTACATCAAAGTGTATGAGTAACCTTTGAGAGCAGCTCTCAAGTGATCACATGATGTGCATGTATGCTCAGAAGGCCAATCACAGACAGTAATTTACCCACCCACCTTATTATTCCTGTTTAAAAATACCCTTACATTTTACTTAGCAATACCATATTTGCAAAAACATATCTAATTTTCTAGAAGGTTCCTTTCACTTGTGTGAAATCCTAAATATCTCCAGTAGAAGGTAACACAAGAGGTGAAAAATATTCCAATAACCTACAGAGTTTGTCAGCCTGTGAGTAAAGGTGTGAGGCACAGGTGCTGTGTGAGGTGAAAGGGACAGGTGCATGCTGGTTACACATATTTTGCAACTCCCCAGGATGTCATTATCGTCAATTACCTACTAATGTCCTAAAATCTGCTCTGAGAAAATTTTGCTGCTGGCAGAAATGGTATGTCTGAGGAAACATTGAAAAAGGGGACGTCTTTACTGTACTGATGGTTGCAGACAATAATAACATATTTAAAGTAATGTAAAAGAAATGTAAATAAACTTAAAGTTTAATTTTGTTTTTTACACATTGGGGTAAAGCACAAATTATTTAAGTGTTTGAACATCCCATTTAAAATGGAATCATGTGGAAATTGTAAACAACTATTTTATTCTGAAACACACTATATATGTTGTTTTACTCAATGTTTTCTTCATCATAACAAAATATAGTTTGCACAGGAAAATCCTTCAGGAAAACATTTGTACTGTGAACTTAAGAAACCTCCCAAGCTGTCTTGAAGAACATTTACATTTTTTTTTAGTTTTATCTGTTTCTTAAATCCCCATTTCACTAATAATTATTTAATTAATGCCAGTCTTGGCTGTGAAACAGAAAAACAGTAATCTGTGCCAAACTTCAGGAGTGGGTATTACAGTAAAAAAAACAACAACAAAAATGATGTAAACAAGCTTATACAGTGTCGAACTACTGTCAAAAGTGCCATGTTCGCATTCTTCCTACAAACACCACACCGCCAAGCCAACAGAAGGTCACACATAGACAACACATCCACATCACACACCAGCTAAACAAACCACAGAGCCGTGACCTGAGAGTACAGTCCCTGTGGGGCCAACAAAAGGACACACTTTAATTTAATTAGAATTAAATACTCTGCCCTTGGAACAGCCTTGAATCACATACATTAATTACTGGGGCTCTGCTGCTATATGTATGTGTATGCGTGTGTGATCCTGACTAATTTATTACATTTTGCTTGTTCCTTCCTAAGCTTTTGCCCTCCACAGTCAGAGATCAGCGGCTCGGTGGTGTCGTCACTTTGACATGTTTATGGCTGGACTAAACCTTACAGGTGCTGGGACCCGTCAACATGGGGCCCCTTGAACTGTGAGTCTTGTCAGGGGTGAAATCGAGTCGAGGTGAAAACAATCCTTTAAAACTACAGAGGACAATCATTTCAACACTGTACTGTAACTTAAAACAAACCGGACTATTTCCATGGTTTGTATGATTATAACTAAACTACACTAAGTTAGGGAGGAGTGTTTTCTGGACAATGGGCAGCAGGTTTAAACCTCCGTACCAGTGAGCAAGATGAGGTTTAATTAACACCACCCAAAAAAGATGAAAGAAAAGAAAAAGTAATTCCTTGACAGATGCTAATGAGGGTTGATGTGGGTTAAAGACAGAGGGGCCAGAAGTTTATCATGATGTCGGGGCTCTCAGTCCTCTGGCAGTGTAAAATAGTCGTATATCTGTTAGATCAAGCTTATCAGATGTCTCCTTCATTAAAACTAAGTGCACTCTGTTTGGTGTCGATTCAATTTAAAAGCTGGAATCTCAAGTCCCGCCGATCAAAGGGGACAGTAAAATGCGGCTGCTTGAATTAACCAGGGCTGAAAGGTGAAACACACTCAACTGCTGCCTGAATGGAGCCTGACGGCTGATGGTTGGAGGGGGTGGGGTGTGGTGGGGATGGGGGTGGGGGGGCTCTGCATTGCAAAGGAGGGAACAGATTTTTCATCTCATTACCCCTGTACCCCCCATCCCCAACCTTCTCCCCTCTTCCTGACCCCCCACTGAACAATCAACGGCCAAAGCTGACACCCCACCACCACCACGCTCTGCATAAAACACTCCAACAACTCCTGCCAGACCTTCAGGTCTCCACCCACCAACAAAATGAAAAAAAGCTTCTCAATGAGGACATCGATGGCCACAGCATGTGTGCCCTGGGCAGGATTTTGGGTACAAATTCTGCCGGCAGAGAGCCAGCTACTCATTTTTAAATTACCATCAACCAGAATTAGTTGTTAATAAAAAAGTTATTAATAAAATCCATTAAAAAAAAAACCTCATTTCATTCCTGCTTTTAATCTGAAAGGTGTCTCAGATCTTGCCTACAGGTATGTAATCTGGTGGAGAATACTAAATCCCTGACATACATTTATATATTTATCCATTTATAAATATCTAATACAACCAAATGTTGGTATTTGGTACAACCAAACCAGAGCCATGCGTATCCAAGTCTGCATGTAAAAAGCCATTATATAATATTTAAATACTGTCTCCACTTGATGTCATCTCGTTGAAATATTATATGACCTTTGTGTCCTTTTTTCTGTCCGACTCGTCAACATCGCAGTGAAATGGAAGTGTCTTTAGCTTTTGTAATTTGATGTCATATCAGATGAAATATCAGGTGTCAAT
>JAOXYL010000100.1:14158825-14171629 GCA_028564955.1 Terapon puta | reverse complement strand
AATTATATGCAAAGCAATACTCTGTTTCCTTCAATCCTACATTTACAACAGCAGGAGGTAAATGTTTATACTACTCGGAACTTTTTTTCATTATTTTGTTTTCATGCGGCATTTTAGGAAACCTTATTAGGGCAACAAACTGCTAAACATTGGTGGTGTCGACTACTTTGAATATTCTGACATGGTTAGTGTGTTTTTTTTTATATTCTCCTTACAGAGCCTATCTGTTAGACTCAGGTAAACAAAACCTGCACAACATGCCGACACAGCTGCTCAGTCTTTTAACACTCTGAGGAGCATGCAAATATGTACACACACACACACCACACACACACACACACACACACTCTCCTCTATTGGCCTAAAAAATTCTGTATAGTGTATAGTGTATAGGTAATTCTTATAGACTATACTGATAATTATATTCAACATTTTATTTTTTTAAGAAAGGACCTCTATCTCAGTGGATTAAGGAGAGGTGCGTTTAGTATAATGCAGTATGTCGCAGGTGTGTATCATCTTAAATTACCCTCAATAATAATAATAATAATACACAAAATGTTGTATTGTAAGAGGAGCATCACTGTCAGACCGTTTGTTCATTTTCTACTTACCAGTACACACAAATATTTACATACACGCAAGCAAGCACACACTTTTCCATGCCAGGATGTACCTCTGACCCTAGTCAATGAAGATCTGACGCTGGGTAAGGACCTGCGACAGCTCCTTCTGGAGCTGCCGATACTTTTGGTTATCAGGCAAAGACTCAATAGATCTGAGGCACAGAGGAGAAGCAGCAGGAGAGTAGAGGTGACAGAGGGGCAGACAGGAGGATAGACATTGAGAAGAATGGCAGCAGAAATGGGGACAAAGGGTAATAAAAAAAAAATCAAAAATGAAGAACAAGATAGAGGAGAACATGAAAAGAGACAGGGAGGAGAACAGCAGAAAGTGAAGAGGAAATGGAAAGAATGCAACTGAAAGGGGCAGCAAAGGTTTAAAAAAATGATCAGTTAAAAAAAAATAATGATAATAATAATAATCATAATGAAGAACTAAAAAGACAGATAAGAGAAAAATGAAAATGTGTTGAACAGGTCAACAGAAGTAAACAGACCCTGCTGACTGGAGATGCTGTTAAAGGAGAGAATAGGTCCAAACATCCAAACAAGTCATGTAGTGTTACCTTAAGCCGTTGACGATGTCCTTGGTCTTGCCAAAGTAGATTTCATTCAGTGTGGAGCGAATCTTGTTCTCCATGTCCTGGAATGAGAACAACGACACAGCTGACTTTTAACAAGATTCTTGCCTTTATTTTCCTGTGATGAAGTGTTTGTCTTCAGTAGGGCTGCAGTTGGAAGTTACAGTATGGGCAACTACAGACCGACTTTGTACTTATAACTTAGAACATCATGTACATGAACATGAAAATAAAGGCAATTTTAAACTTTTATTTTCCAGTCTTTTCACCTCCAAAACATGAAAAGGACCTCCTAAATTACATTTTAAGCTAATAAAGGGCAGCTTAAGTTTAATTACAACACAACCATTTCCTGTTCACACTGTGTGGTCAGACAAAAGTGTTATATTGTTATTGTTTCCCAAAGCTTGTTACTAACCAGTTGACAAGTGTTTTAGGGGAAAATTACCAGCTTTATTAAGATAAAGCTGGCAATTAAAGATTTCCCTCTTAGCGAAAGTGTGTTCAGCTCAGCATTGGAAAGAGTGAACAACTGATTAGTCTAGATGTAATGTCATTTTTAAAGCTCCATGAAATATCATCAGAATCCTGTTCTTGGAAAACAACACACCACAGTCTCTTTAACTGCAAATGAGCAGAATTAGTGCTTTAGGTGGGAAGTTTAACAAGCAAGATATCAGTGGTCATGCTGACCTCAACAAGGCGGCCGATGTTGGCGATGTGGGGTGAGGACTCTCCAACCGTCTCATCTTTTTCCATCTGTGAAAAGATGAAACAATGTGAGTTCATGGCTGACTGAAGACCGGCTGGACATCAGTGTGTCTCAACACCGTACCTGTCTTGTAAGGCTGCCACCCAGGTTCATGGTGCCGGAGCCAGTCTTGGTTGTCTGGAGCCACAGCATGACGGTGGAGGTGAGTTTGTAGTGAGCAGTACGACCGCTTGACTTCTCCTGAGAACACAACACAGCAAGCAATGAGACGATCCTACAAACAGAGGTGCAGGTTTTATCTTTGATCTCTCCTGATGCTATGACTCAAGATTTGTAACAGTCACAATAGTTTCACTCATACTTGTTAGATTAAATATATCCCTTTTCACCATACAACACAAAAGATAGTTAAGAGTTGAGATGGCAGTGCGTACGGACGCAGCAGCTCACGGCTCTCCCCTTTCTCATATCTTGTTGTACTTCTTGAATCTCTTTGTACTCTGTATAATGACAAAGTGCATTCTATTCTATTCTAAAATTAATTTGATAAAAAGTTTGACCACCTCCTTTAAAAATATTTATGATCTGTTGCTTTTAGGGAGGAGAGGCTGTAAAACGATATTATGACAGAGAGCTGTATAATCTTCGCTATTAATGACCAGTCCCTGCCTTTATCTGTTCTTGATTATGATGACATCCTGTACATGGAGGTATCGGGCTCGCCACTGTGTAGGTTTAATTCCTTCTAACATTCCTCTGTATTTTTTTCAAATGCTGAATCAACTTGTGACTGTAATTTATGTGTGTTAACATGATGGAAGTGTACCTATATGTACATTTTTATAATGTAAGCCCCTCTCCTTCCTGCCTGAATCTACAGAACACTTTTTCCTGTTTCATCGCACTACAACACCAAGATGGATAATCAAAAATGTTCAAACTAATCAAAAACAACAGTTTTTTTGCATTTTTTGTACTATGCACTAAGAGCTCCGTAATACTTCACAAGACTAACATAATTTGGAGACACTACCGTTATACCAGGTTGTCAAACATGTTTTATCAGGAATGTAAAGTTTAAATAGTTTCTCTTTCATCCTGTGGCATTGTCCTATGTTCTGGAAATGAACGGTGAGGATAAATGAACAAATGCAGTTTACCATTTACCCTTTGGTACAACACAACACCATTCAAAAATTCCTTTTTCATTTATAACTGTACAAATATCTGTAATTTAGCCAACTGTTCTCTTTCACAAATATGAAAAAGACTGAGCGAAAGCAAGTTCTAATGTCAACCCATTTCATCTCAGTGGACTCTCACCTGCACCTCCACCACATGGATGGAGTCCCAGCACCCCTTGATCTTCTTGGATCCATCCCCTGCCTTCTTGATGAGAATAACTCCAGCAAAGCCATGATCCAAGTCCCAAAGGTACACGGAGGACACACCACCCTCAAAGTACCTTAAAAAAAAAACAACCCACAGATATGAGAGGTCTAAAGAGGGCATCACCAACCATTTATTAAACCCCCCCCATGAAATTGCCTCACTGGTACTCACAGGTCTCTGTACTGGTCAAAGGCATTATTGGCTTCGACCTCAAGTTTCCTCAGGCGAGCTGAAGGCATTGCACCATCTTCAATGGGAGGTTCATACTTATTACTCCACGGGGATCTGATAAGTAAAGGACAACAGAAGTCAGTGTTAATATGCATTTAACTTTATGTTTAGATGTTGTAGCAGTTTGCATGAACAGTCTGATATGAAGCAT
Organism: Terapon puta; assembly: GCA_028564955.1. Lineage (NCBI taxonomy): Eukaryota > Metazoa > Chordata > Actinopteri > Centrarchiformes > Terapontidae > Terapon > Terapon puta. The sequence continues at coordinate 14,167,939 of JAOXYL010000100.1, read as the reverse complement.
CAAATGTCTCTCAACAGAACTTAACTCAGTTATAAACCGTCTTTCATTTTGTCTCTAGAGTTTGTCTGCCATTTTCCCAGACAAGGTTTTTCTTAAGCTACTGCTCTTTATGCCTTGAATCAGACAATTACAGAAAATGATTAAGCAATATTTGGCACCTGGTGCGTGAGGAGAAGCAGTGGAGTGAGTTTAAAAGTTTAAGGAAGAGTGTTTTTGTTCTCATATGAACTAAATTACTGACATATTTCTAAATGTTGCCACTGAAACATTGGTTGATCATAGTGAGAGCAAGGCAGGCCCTTCCCTGCTTCTCTTCTGGTACATCCTTTAATAAATTAGATATATTATATATTTTATAAACTGATCTGACACAAGAAAGATGTCATTTTCAGAGTGTGGTTTAGTAAGATTGTTGTTGTGACAATTATGTAACTGTGACAAAGGCATTTATTCAGACATGGGATCAACATGTGCACTTCAAATTATATTTTTATAAAGAGGTGCTTGTCTGTAAGGGGCCATACACTGATACATTGGCTTAACACAAACGCTACAACTGCTCTCTCTGCTAGCTGCTCAAACACAAGTAAACACCCTCCTCCATCATAATTTACAATTCAGTTCCTGTCACCAGCTGCAGCCTAATGTCCAGATAAAGTGATCATAGTGCAGTTAAAGCTCCTTGTCCATGACTGAAGCGCAGTTATGAACTCTACCTGTAGGAGTCGCCGTCTCGGTTGTAATCACAGAGCAGATAGTCTTTTCCCACCACCTTGTCCCGGGCAATCTTCAGGGGCTGGTCCACAGAAGAGAGGAGGTCCTCACACAAACTGGGCACCTGAACACAAACAGAGAGAGAAACAGTTCAACACGGGAACACAACGTTCTGTACAGAACAGATACTTGGATTCCCTCAGCTGCAGAAACTTCTGCAAAAGTCTGTAGCACATCTCAGCTCCTCAGACACCTGATCAAAAGCATTCGTCCTGAGAGTGAGACATAAGAAAAGCTTTCATGCTTCCTGTAACAGATGCCAACTCTGCAAAATTTGCAGGACTGTGGAGGAACAGACTGACAAAGACAAAGACACAGACAAAATGTGTTTGATCTGATTTGTCATTTTAGGTTTAAAAAAAAAAGAAAAAAGAACTTAAAGTTCCCATCTTGTCTCTCACATTTCAGCTTTACTTGATAAGCAGAGGTTACCGAATGAAGCAAGAAAAAAAATATCAATGGGAAACATAATATCTAGGGGATAAGGGGGTACAAATTACTTCTCACAGATGTGAGAAGTCTCATACATCAGAGCTTAGACACAAAAGAGGCCCTGTTTCCCTGAAAAAGCACCCACACCACAGAACACACACACCTGGCAGCCTAGAATGGGAGAGGTAAGGGGAGGAGGGGAGACTAAGTCCAGTGGGAAGAGTGTGGTGGGGGGAGAATGGAGACCAGAAGAGATGTTTGACAAATAGGAAAGAACGAGGTGATTTCAGGTGATTCAGAATTGGAGATGGTGGAGCCAAAAAGTGCCGGGCAGCAGAGGTGATTGACGGCTGCAATAATAATCACTAATAACCAGACACAGTGAAATGAGTGAGGAGAGTCTATGCTCAGGGGAGAGAGGTTAAAGGTGAGGGAAGAGGAAGGTGAGCAGGTGGGGGTCGAGCTGAAAAGGAACGCATATACCCACAAAACACAGTGTCACACAAACACAGCTGAACGTGTGATTTGATTTGTGTCTGACTGAGCTTGATTTGTCGAGTTTAGTTGGCAATGCTCTGATAAAATGCACAGAGCGGGCCAAAAAATAAAGAACAAACGAACAAATTTAAAGCAAATTATTTGTCTTTTAAAGTTTAATAAAAGTTTTTTTAAGGGTTTCCACGGGAATATATAAACTCTCACTCACTACTACGCTTTCACTTCCACTCTGTACACAAACATGACTGCATAATAATAAATGCTGAAAATAGCCTCAGTTACTGAGATGACAAAGTGATGTGCAGCAAATGTTGCACTTGCATAGTATGGAACAACAAACCGAAACAGCAACCAAACCACTGAGGCCACCCCACTGTCATACATACATGCACAGAGACACAAAAACACACACACACTTTTACTTCTGATGCAACCAGACAGACTGTATATCTGCTGAAGAGCAACCCCAATGCCGAAACCAGAGCACAGTTCTCACTGTATTTGTATACAGCTGTTAATTGGGTGACTCAACTTTAAAAAAAAACACGCAGAATAAAGTATTATAATCACAATTTAAACATAGTTTTGCATGCATTGAGAAAAATTAACAGAATTAAAATAAGCGCAAATCAGGATCTTAGCTTTGTCTCAAATATCACTATGCTATTTATTTTCTTTCAGGGTTCATTTTGAACGAACCAGTGATGGAAAACTTCACAAGTTCACACTAGAACTGCTGAGATACCTGTTTTATTGACATAAAGTTGAAATCCTCCTTTGCTCAAAAATGTGTTGCTAATTCCTGAGATGGTAAGTGTTTTAAAATAGTGCATTACCAACATATATTGGCTATACTACATTAAAACACATTTCACTGACATAATTACTCTCACTTTTTTCATTTCTAACAAGCAAATTGTTTTCGATATGACTTTGTTTCTTGAAACATATCTGAAGGGACCTAGCTAACACCCTGTGTGTGTGTGTTTTAGCTGCAGGAGGAGATCTGACAAAGACAATCACTCACCAGGTCAATGAGGTCACTGAGGTTCTTCTCGATCTGCTGAGGAGGCAGACGCCTCATCAGGTCAAGGGCACAGTCCAGCTGCTGGTCATTCTGAAAGACAACCAGCAGAGAAAATACTTATTACACCATAATATCAGATTAAACACTTCAGTTCAAAAGTTTCATAACAGTCTGAATCATTTCTGTCACATAGGGCAGGTTACTGTAACGTGCATGTTGTTAAGTGTTATATTTCAATTTGCAAAGTCTGTCTCAAAAAAAAAAAAAAGCATTTGTGTTTTGGCAAATAAGGATATTTGAAAAGAAATATCATAATGACAAATAAATAATGACCCACATAAGATTAAAAGGAAGTTATCTGGACGTTATCCAGGAAATAATCTGGTGTTCTTTGTTGTTACTAAAATAAATAAAAGTTTGTGTGTAAAGGATTTCTAATGCTCTGCTTCAGACATAAGTATACAGATCTAGTGTTAAAATGTGTAGTTAATGTATGCTAAGGACAAATATAGATTATTATATATGAATGACAGTAGCTAGCTCCAGATTTTTGTTATGATGTTTTGTTTTGCAAAAAAAAAAAACAACTTAACTACAAGTATTTTTCTTGCTGTCACCAGATCTTAAGTAAGTGAGTAGACTGTGCTGTAACAATGCAAGATAACCAAAATAACCTTTTCATCATAATTATAAAATAGATCGATATTTAAGTGTAAAACAGCTATAAGTGAGTGTTTATACCGTGGAGCCCCTAATCTTTAATATAAACTGTTCAGTACCAACCATATTTGACACATAGTTGGAAGGTTGTAATCAAAGCACAAGGGAACTGATATTACCTTAATACCTCTATATATCAAGTCTTTACAGGTGTGCAACATCTCTAAAAAGCACTTGTTAACTGACAGGTAAACATGAACTTCAGTATTCATGCTGAGAGGCTTTTTTTTCCTTATCCAGGCCAAATCCTCCTATCACAACAGTTCTGCACCCACATTTCTCCATCGATGGACATGTAACACCAGTGCAGACGTCTACATGGGGTCCCTGCTGTGCTATCTGAAGTTAATATCAGGTTTCAGGTGTCTGAGTGTATCTTCCAAGAGTGTATCTTCCAAAGTTACTGCCATTTAGTAAAACATTTCCTTTTTGTAACTGTCCCTCTACAGCTGTGCAACAAGGAAACAATGTCCAGGAAAACAACCTTTATCTGACTGTAAACATAGAGGATAAAAACACCTGATTTGAGTAACCCTGACTGAGGCTTCATAGCATTTACGCATAAACTTGAAATATATTTTTGCACAGACTTAAAACAGACTTTGTGAATGTGTCTTTATAAAAAAAAAAAATCTGTTATGATGACAGACAGGGTATTCATAAAGTATAACTCTCAAAACTGAATTGGCTCAGTAGTTTTAAGGCAGTCTCATTCTAAGTGTGCTCTCTAATATTATGTAGGAAAATATATGTAAGCACTGGACCAGAAGTCAGCACTGGAACACTCTCAACCAAAAAAAAAAAAAAGAAAAAAAAGCTCCTTCACGTCTCCAAAAACAGCACAATGATAAAAGCCTGCTACATTCTGTATGAGGGTATGAGAGGAGTTGCTGTGCAGTAAATATTAACACCCTTGTAGGCAAACTCGCTTACAGACACAACATTTCCAGCTCAGTAGACTGAACAACACTCATGATTCGTCATGTGAGAACTTGCGGAGCAAAAAAAACTCTTAGAGATGAACTACTTTGGCCTCCAAATAGACTTAAAACAGACTTTGTGAATACTTGAACCGCAAGGTGCACAAACCTGACCATATCCAAATCAGCGATGTCAGCACAGTTATCGTCCATCAGCTGTCAAAGGACAAGCTGATATGACACCCAATCACTATCAGCTAATCACAGGATGGTATTTTCAACAAAGATGAATTGTACTGAGGTGAACTTCAAACAGATGAATGTGAGGCCCCTGATTTTATCTTTGGATACGTTTTAAATCTTTGCAGTAAAGACAAAGTAGCTTTTTCATTTGGAATCAACTGTGAATGAGCTCCGAAGAAGATATTTGCTTTCAAGACTCGTGATGTATATCATCTTGGTTTTCTTGCCATTTACTTGTGCCAGTATAACTTCACCCTCTGTGTCAGCTCATCCGTGGAACAAGTCCAAAGGAAAAAACACTTTCTGACATCAATGTTGTAGCCATAAGTGAAACATGTTTGAAAATTTCGACTTATCCTATGTTAAGAAATGTCTGAGCCAATCTCCTTCTCCACAGACATCCTGACCAACCATTAGGTGTCAGTGCTGCAGTGAAATGTAAATGATCCCTCACCGCATTCCCACCCACTGATCGTTGTCATTGTGTTTGAAGTGCAAGGAAAAAGATGTAAAATATGATAAATGAACTGAACAAATAGCAACCATGTTTCTCTCAAGAAAAAAAAGTGTCCAACTGGTTACTATAAAAATAACTTAAGCCTGGATATTTTTTTCTTTCACGTCAACACAGTATTTCTGTCTCTACTAAATCCTCTTTTTTTCCTGACATGAAGTGAAGCTCTGATTAAGTAAGCTGCAAAGCAGATGTACAACGTGATCAATCCTGATGCATCTCACCTCTGTTTTAGTATAGTTATTAGTTGACAGTTAGTGCGCTTTAGTCTATGTGGGGCTGGGAAAATCAGGTGTTTATATATCATATGTCACAGAAAGATTAAATCAAGCAGGAACTGTAGGTTGGTTTTGTAGAAGGGTCAGAAATACTGTAAAATGTGTCTGCTATGTAACAAACAAACCCTGAAAACTGCACAGTCATCACTATCGACAAACAACAACCCCAAGATCAATACTAAATACTTAAAACGTATGATAATGTGGTCAAATCACCCAATAAATAAAGGTTGATGGAGCAACAGGCCTGGTGTTTTAACTCTTTCAGATCAATATTCCTGTTTGTTGTATCCCGTAGATAACATTACTTAAAAAAAGAGAGAAAAACTCCTTTATTGTGATTGTTTTTGTTGTAGCACTTTGAGGATCAATGAAATGTAAAGTATTCAACTTTTCTTTCAGCAGGGAAGTCAGCTCAGACTAAATGAAGAATTTGTTCATACTAACAGAAGTAAAAGACTCAGAACAGACAGGCCTGCACAGAGTGGCCTCTCCTCAGGGGTTTCTCTGCCTAAAAATATGCGGTGAGCAGCGGGATATTAGTGAGCAGGGGAAGACAGACCAGCCACAACATGAAACACTGGGGAATGTGTGGTAAGATGCAGGTGGGTCTGTAACAGTAGAGTCAATTATTACCCTGACAGGTAATAATTGATTATGCCACAATCACTTTTATTTGGGCGTTATCAGACAGTACCATCAAAGTCACCTTAGCTCTAGCTTCTAGTGAAACACCAGACTAAACATATTTCAACATGATCAAATATTACAATACTTTCTATTTAATTTCATGTCAGTGTTATTAAATAGATTTTACTAACCGCGGCAAACTCTGATATTCAACTCATCTGTATATGGATGGAATGAAAGCCCAGAGACAGAAATCTATCCTGACATGATTTAAGAGAACTCATGACCACCTTTACAAACAAACAGAAAGGTGCTTCTGGAGAATGACAGTTTGCTATGCTCACCCAAAACTGATGGGGAAAAGCTGCTGTATTCGTGATAATTTTGAACAGTAAATCAATCATTATTTGTTTATTTCTCCTCATTCACCTCCCCTTTGGATGCCATGAAAACTCCCTGCCTTTGTTTATCCCTGAACTAACTCCACCTCGCTGCAGAAATCTAACAGTACACTCCTTCATCTGCCGGCTGGTCAAAGGACACTGATATGTTATCAAGTAGATGACCCTCTTTCCATAAACATTTTCCTTAAGGGTGATCCTGAACATAACAGAAGTCTGTAGTTATGTCTCCTGGGCCATTTCCTGCCCTCCGAGTCATCTCAAAATCTCTCTCAGCTGATGAATCAGTCTGCTCTAGTGGACACCTGTGCTACTTGACAGTGTTTACCCGTGTTCCTGTCTCCGCGTAAACACCAGCTCAGACCAACAACCCTCTGGGTCAGGGGAGAGCTGTGAGACCGGGCCAGCAGGATGGATGAGGTGAGGCTTCGGGGAGTGGGCGACTACAGAGAGAAACCAGCTGCTCGTCCTAACTCAGGCCTAAGACAGTTTGGGTCACATGGAAGCACTACAAAACTTTCTCTAAGCAGTGTGAAAGCTCAGTACAGTGCTCCATTACACCAGATAGGTTAAAGTCAAATATTAGTGTTTGTCAAACATAAATACGTGTCCAATTACAGTGATGTTACTGTGGGGGAAATGAGGTGGGAAAATGCTTAATAACAGACAATAAATTAACAATAACACCTATTATTGGTACAGGGAGAGCGTGAGATTGGCCAGAGGAATTATTAAGTATACCTTTCTCAAGACAGGAGAAACTGAGGCTGACAGCTTGTCATGGTCGGGAACAGGAGGCGCAAGCAGTCTTATTTTAGCTACAGGCAATCCAGCACTTGACTATTTTAGCCTGAGTGTGCGTGTGTAGTGCACGGCTGGGGAACTGTGTGTGAGTGTGTGTGTGTGTGTGTATGTGTTATATTAGGACTCCACACTAATAGTATCAACGAACTTGCGTCAAATCCAAAACATCCTGTGCTAACTTTGCGCCTGCGGAGCTTGTAACTCGGCTAACACAGCTAGCGCCGAGCTAACTATCTGGGACGAACGGCTGTTAGCTTAGCCGCGGAGCTAAATCAATCGTATCAGCTACAGACAAGTTTTGCAAACAGTTTAAGTAAAATGCTCGACCGCCATTTACTGATTTACACCCATGGACACCCCACCCCCACTCCCTCCCTCCTTGTGTTGTTGTTGCTGCTCTCAGGTTACCACCCAGCACCCCCAGCTAGCGTTAGCTTAACCTAGCAGTCCCCCCGTCTCTCCCTCCAGCTCCGCCGCGGCCCTTACCATGTCTGCGGCCGTCTGCGGAGGTCTGCGGCGGGGCAGCGGAGCGCGGCTTCACCGGTGACTGTACGCTTCGCTTTCAAAGACTCACTCCTCTCCTCGTCTCTTGTTGCTTTTGTTTTTTGTTTTTTTCCTTTTTATGTCCCCCCGCGGAAGATGTTTTGTTCGCCTCTCCCTCTCTGAACCCAGCCCTGTCAGCGAAATTCACTTCCTCAACCGGGCGACAGGAAGGAGGCTGCAGCCACACGAACAGGCCCGGGTTACATGTCCGGGTCACTCCGGGCTTTCTCCGCCGCAGCCAATCAAGAAGGAGCAAGAGAGGCATTGCCAAGTATGGAAAGAGAGGAGTGGTGCAGTAAATGTGCAGGCAGTGTGGGGCAGTAGGTAGGCAAATAATGCACTGAAAACTGGAAAGTGTTGTTAATGTGATGTTACACGGCGCCTCAGACAAATATAATTAAATACGAATGATTTTAGCATCATCATGATGAAATATAAAATAATAATTTCTTAATCATTTTTGGAGACTTAGACATAGACTTAGACTCAACTTAACTGATCCCCTTTGGGATGACTCCCTCAGGCAAATTTAAATTTCCAGCCGCAAATAAAGAAAAGCAGCACACATAACAGTTTAAATGAGGATAAAATAGGCAATAAACTCTTAATAGGATAACAATAGACACAGAAACAACACACAAACAAATAATAACCTCTAAGTAGGATAAAAATAAACAGTAAAATCTAAGTAGGATAACAATAAACTGTAAACTCTAAATAGGATAAACAAATAAATATGTCTCCATGTGTAATATGGTCAAATTAAATTATTAAGTTAAAATAATTGCATTGTGGATGAGGGTATTGCACACAAAAGACAGGGGAAAAAAAGAAAGAGTGTCCAGGTCTGTGTGAGGTTGTTATTGCACAGTGGCTATCACTACTTGGCTTCTGTCCTCTGTGCCTTATTGTGTTATACTATATTATACTGCACCATCTAGTGTGTTTTGGTGTGTGTGGTCTACTGAGAGCAGTGCTGCACACCACAGGTGAACTGGCCTCATACTGAAGGGACTGCCTACTGCAGTCAGAGTGTCCTGCTTAAGTAACTTATTGCAAAAAATAAGGATTCAGACAGTCTCAGTATCACAAAATATGGTTGGCTGTCCCCTTGCTTTTATTTAATAGTTTTTCAGAATCACAATCACAATCAGCTTTATTTTACAGCTCAAAACAAGGACAACAGCTCAACAAGGTAAACATAAACATTTTACTTAATACTGATGTTGTTCATAAGTCATATGTTTTCATTCTGAACACTCAATTGGGTTTACTTTGATGTATTTTGTTCAGTATAACAGAATATGAATATGAATCAGAATGGATATGA
>JAOXYL010000100.1:14148135-14158725 GCA_028564955.1 Terapon puta | reverse complement strand
ACTTTTGAGGTAAGTTCTCCCTGCTTCAAATAGGCTGGGTTAATGTTTTCTCAGAGACTATCACTGCCATTTCTCAGAGGTTAAAAGTGATCCATCCAAGTGTATTTCCATGTATTTATTTGCTTGTAATTTATAAATATTTGTAATTTATTTCTAAATATGACCAGATCAAAGCTATTGTGACATTTTCTGCCCTGAAGCTGAGTGGGCATCCTGAATTGTTTGTAAATGGGAAACCTGCCTGTAAACCCCACCAACATCTGTATATTATTGTCTGTGTGGGAAGCAGTCCTTATATTTCCAATATGTAGTCTGTGGGACTTTCATAATAGGAAAAAAAATACAGCTCCAAGCCTCCAATCCACAACACAATTAATTAATTAATTAACTATGAACTGAGTGTTTTGAAGACATTTCTTATAATATTATATGACTGCCTGTGTTGCATGCAAATGGAAAGTGAGCTTTCTGTTTAGAGCCTTTATGTATGCATGCATCATTTCCTGTGCATATACTACCGGTATTCATATGGGTGGGGTGAGGACAGTTCAACCTACTAATATACAAAGAATCAATTTATCAGATTGTCAGATATAGTCATATATAGCCCTCTAAAAAGACAGCAAGAAACGCTGTCAAGTCAATTTTAAATGGGCCATCTACATAATTAATACATTGAAATAATGTCTAAACGAGAAGATATACAGTTGTATCTATGTGACAGATTAAATGAAAAATCAAAGGTAAATGATATTTTAAGAGCTGAATAAAAAAATAAAAAGAACCCCCTAAAAAGAGAAAAATACTAAAGTAAAACATCAATATGTAAACACAAACGTGAAAACGGTGAACTGGGGCGCGTAAATGGGAAGTTAACGTGACTTCATGTTTCTCTCGCGATACTTTGAGAGGCTTCCTGACAGCTGAAAACATGGCGGACGCACACGGACGGAAATGGGACCGCTGTCTTGCTGATACAGCCGTGAAAACAGGTTAATGTCTCCTCATAAATGTAACTTACTTATTTATCTTTGTCATTTAGGTTTGTTGCCGCGTATTACACCTGATGAATGAGCTGTACAGGACGCACGGGATGCGGTTGTACGGGACATTAGTGTGACCATGCTGGGACAGGGTACTGAGGTCAAGAGTAAAGTTGTCCTCTGAATGGAGAAAACCAACGGGGGACATTATAATTAAAGAAGACCACATCGCCTTTAGATTCAAGCTAGACTGTGATGAGTATTGAACAAAATGGATTAACAGTGTGGAGAGTTAAAGGATTATTCTTCTACCTCATCGCCCCTCCCCTTCCTTTATCACATCCTCACAGCTTAAGTCAATAGTTTACAGTTAAATACCACCACAGAGCACAAAGGTCCCACTGAGGAGTCCATCCCTTAAAATTAAGCATGTCTCAAAGAGCTTAGTAAATGCAGACATACAGAGTATAAAATGACAGAAGCACCTGTTTGGTGAAGACAGGGTGCAACGTTCTCACTGAGTCAAAAACTGTGCACTCTGTACACACCAAAACCTTTGCAAATTTGTTAAATCTACGCGTGGGATGGACCGTATGATGTTCAGCTTGTTAAACTCCTGTTCCGCCCTATTTATGCTTTACAGCAGTCACAAACTAGTTGGTCTCATTTACGTCTTGTTCCATTTATGCTTTCAGACAGAATGTGCATAAATAGTTATCTTAATTTGGTTTTGGAACTGTAAATGAGCACATAATGACAGACAATGGTTTTCATAACTAACTGCTATACAGCTCTCAGTCTCATTTTTTTCCAAGTCAACAGTAAACTGCAAAGCATTATCTATTCTGCAAGAACTGTTTTTGAAAGATTACAGTTTCACTTTTAAGTCAGAGCCATTAAGCCTCTTTTAGTGACTTCTCCATTTTTGTTTGGCATATGATGTTGTGATTTTTCAGTCACCCTTTCAGTCAAACCGTCTGTCATTGCAACTGATGTCACTTGAAGTTAAAAGAGCAATTGGAAAGTAGAAACAAAACCTGTAAAGTCTGAAATGTCTTTGTGGGCTTTGATCTAGGAATAAATTAACCATACATCATTTTCATTGCAGTTATTTTCCTAAAGGCATTGGCAAGCTAACATATTTGCACTGTGTGGAACAGACAGATACCCTACAACACAAAAAAACAAATAATGTCTAGATTTAAAGTGACATTTGACATATTATGCAACATTTGGCCCATTATTGCCAGAATGAGAACAAGCTGACCAGTATTAATGCAAATCTCTCCTCTGTCTGCTGACGTTTTCATAGTTTTCACACAGCAAACACCGAACATTTAGCATTTTCTTTTATTTGAATTTAATACTTAATAGCTGTAAACTCCATGGCAAAAGCACAATGTTGTCACTGAGCAGTTCTCCTAAGTAAGTAGGGATTTTTCTCTAAGATCACAATATTAAGATGAATGTATATTTTGGTTCCTTTCACTGGCTCTGGCCTTCTTTCCAACATTTTGAGCTTATGAAACATGGAGTTTCAGTGTTAAGCAGATCACCATGGGGGTCTTTTTGCAGAGTTTATCTGTTGTAATTGGAACAGTGTTGGTCCAGCACTCAAATACTTAGACTGGTAAACAATCTGTCTCAAAAGACACTTAATGACGTCAACCTCGGCACAATAAAATATCTTTTCCTGCTGAGAGGAAAAACATCTGCATCTTGGCATCTTTGAGCTCTCTCAGCACAAACTGCCAGCAGTGCCAAGGCGTCTGTAGTGGGCAGAGAAACTCTTCAACATGTGTTCTGCTCAGGGGGTTGTTTAACAGGTTTTTTGTTAATCCAAACTTTTGTCATCCAGGAAGATGTTGTGTAGCTGGTTCTGTGTGGAACTGTGTAAGTGTGTTAAAGGCTCTTTACAGTTTAAAATAGTAATGATTAATTTTATGATATCCATAAACAAGTCCATGACAATAAATGCAGGTATCTGGTACTTCTAATTATATGAGGTGCAAAAAGGTCCAGTTATGATAGTTCTGCAAACCCTATACAACACTGTACAGCAAAGGAGGAAGGACAGCTACTGTATACTGGCCTATAATAAAAATGGAAAGACCATGTGAAAGGTCAAATCCAACAAGCTTTCAAAAAGGGAAAGAAACAACAGTTGCATGTCCACTGATTGTAGGGAGGCAGACAACCCGCATATCCTCTTCATAACAGGAAACAACAGTGTTTATTGGAAACACGTTTAGTTTAAGGAACCAAAGAACAATATTAGAATAAAACAGGCCTGTAAAAGCCTTTGCAGTCCTATTTGATCCTGTTAACAACCGGTCAGTTGTTGATGTTTAAAGTGGCTCCGATCAAGACATGTTATTGTAAGATTTTGCCTCATTGTGTAATATTTATTAACAGGTGTGCTGAGATAAATGCTAATATTAAGATGCCATTTTCCTTTACTGAATTAAATAATGAATTAATGCTGGGTGAGACTGTTTGAATCTGTTGCTATATCTAAACAATATCATCCTTTCACCCGTGGTCAAAAACACCTCATAAAATTGAGGTATTTTCTAGTATAACCTAGTCATCACAATGCTGACATGCTTGCAATGACAATGTTGGTGTTTGGCAGGTAGAATGTTTACCATGTTCACGATCTTAATTTGGCATTTTAACATGCTAGCAGTATTAGACAAATTGAAATTTTGACCTGATGATAGCAGCGGCCGAAAAGTCAGGGAATCACCCTGCACATTCTGCTGAACACACCATGAATAAATGTCAATCTCATAGTTTCATTGGTAGAAATGCCAGTCAGTAGGATTCCTTCTTTGGGTACCACAAATGTCTTTCGAAAATTTCAGTCAGGATCAAAGAGACAGACAAGAGATCAACTTCACCATCCCGAGACCCATGTCGCCAGCATAGCTAAAAATGAATCTGAAAAATAAAATGGAAATGATTAATGTTACTTGAGAGTAATGGCTGTTTCATTTAAGCTGTGCAAATTCTAAAATCCTACACAATGTTATTAAGAAACAACAAGAAATTTGCTGTCACGATCATTTTAAAATTGCAACGCTGAGCAAAAAACATCTGCCAGAGTTATGTGGCTAAAGTTGTATTTTTAGCTAAATTTGACAGGCTGATTGAAAATAAATGTCTTTTATTGATGCCATTTCCAGAAAATACTTGAAATAATGAACAACAATACAATTACCAGCTCTGGACTTTGTTTTCTGGCTAAACCTACTGAGTGTTTTCTGGCCTGTGGGTTATACATTTCTTTCTGCTCCAGCACAAATGTTTATGTTAGAATCCATCCCCCTTAGAGATGTCCAGACAAAGAGAGAGGATGCCAAAAAGAGATGTTGATCTGCCCCCATATTTTGCCAACGCTTTTATTATATTACTGTCAGTGGAAAATCAGAGGCTTCAGAAATGCTCTGGCTGAAGAGCAAAGAAAGACGGAGGCTGCAACAGACGGAGAACCTTAAGTTTAACTGAATCTTTGCCTGAAGAGGACAGTGATTTGTTGTTGATCTGCACTGATAATGAGGGTGTGCGGGTGCTTTTGTGGTCTTGTTTGGACATTTGTACGTCGTGTAATAGAAAACAGTCTGAGGGTTCTGGTTCAGGCAAAACGGTCATGCTGCATAGCTCCCTGAATCCAATTAAGAGTCAGAGGGGCCCAAATGGCTGTTTTTTATGTGTTTTCTGTGCTGGCTGGCCTGCTGTTGGGTGTGGTGTGGCCTGCAGCGAGGTGAAGTTAAGCGCACAAACACATTCCTCCTCGAGATCCCATTTTGGTCTGAGCACTACTAACAACTGAGCCCAGTTCTGCACCCCTGAGTGACCCTCTGCTTGACCACGCTGGGTCAAGAGCATCACATACCTGGGTACATGTGCACTCTCTGACCTCTCACCTCTGCTGTCTGCCCTCTACCTTATTGCTGCCCCCCCTCCACTTTTCCACCCCTTTTACTGTTTTCTTTCTTTCTTGGAAGACTTTTCTCTCCCTCTCTTTTCCCCTAATGAGCGATGTCTTGCTAACTTGCGTTATTTACCAACTCCCGCATCAAACGTAATAGTGGCACCCCACTGACCTCATTACAACAGATTTATTCCTTTCTTCTTTTTTTCCTCTTTGCAGTGACTGGCCTTGCTGTGGGCGTTGTGTTCTCCGTCCTCCTCTTTAAACGTGAGTGCTCACTCTGAAGGTAACCTAGTAAAAGCAGGATTTTGTTTCGTAAGCGCCACTTTAAGACGTCACGCGCGGGTGAATGTTTTTCTCCCCCAGGTCGCACATGGCCGGTCTCATTTGGCTCAGGTTTGGGAGTGGGAATGGGCTATGCCAACTGCCAGCATGACTTTAGGTCGCCATATCTGATTCATGGCCACATGGTTAAGGTAAGCACAGAGGGGAAAATGTTTGTCAAATGTTTGTGAGTTACTATACTGAGTTATTATACTTCATTAATGTTATGTTCATCTACAGGACCAGTAATGGACTGAAGCATCATGGAGATTTTGTCATGAAGTTGCTCGTCCGTTTGTATGTCGCTCTCGTTGATTTGCTGCTCATTTCTGTCCTGGCACTAATGTCCACCAATGCCCACGCTGTGCTCATCGGAGGGCAGTCAATGTTATATTTAATAAAGTGATTATGGAGAAAACTCTTTGTCTCTCTGTTTTTCTGTGTGCATATTTGAGAAGAATAAAATGTGGGTTTGGGGGTGGGAGGTAATTTTGTGTGTTAATGAGCTGGGAGACTTGAACTCCTGCTGTTTTGGAATGAGGGCCAGGTTCAGCATCTGCAGCCCTGTTAGAGAGTGGGAGGAAGAAAAGTTGCACAGAATGATGGAATAAAGAAAGTCCAGTCTGTGTAAAATGAATGCTGGGGTTCAAATAGACTTTAAAGGAAAGAAAGTTATGATTGCATAGATTTAGTTTGACGCAGACTTTGCCACATGATGTTTTTTGTATTTATAGATAAAAGTTTCTTTTAAATACCATGAAAGGGTCGATTCCTGTGTGTAGGCAAAGTAACTCAGTCTGACCCACTCATGCCAGACAAAGCATTTGCACAGTATTTCATGCCTTACAGTCCTGTTTTCAGTTGCGCGAGTCGGACAGGGGTGTTTGCTGTGACTGCTTTCGTCACAGAGTTTAGAAAAGCACACGTCTCCATATCAGGAGAAATCTCTTACGTCTTGTGTATTCATTGGCCGTGTGTCTGCTTTGGCGAGATTGTTGTGAGTGTGATTGATCACTTATGTGAGGTTGCATGGGCCTGCTAGAGGAAAGAAGTGGGATTGTTCGTGCGAGCATGAGCACATGCACGCATTCATCCAGGCCCCTGGTGAAGCAGAATCCATGGAATGCAGAGGAATGCCGTTTCTGGACTGGAGCTCGGCCTTATTGCAAACAGGTGAGTTCTGCACTTTGCACTCCGAGCGTAACACATGGTTTACACTCTCACATCAAAGAAAACACTGGTCATGCACGCTCCCTCTCACACATCCTCACTTTTTCCCCTCTTCGTCATGGTAAGTTTTCTCAGAAATGTAAGCACGTAATGAGCAATGTCAGAAATTAAGCCATGTCACTCATCACCTGTCCATTAGAATATTTGTTTGCAAGCGATGCATGAAACAGACAGGGGTGCTTATGGACATGAGCCAGGCTGAACACCTGTAACTAAGGCTGCAGGTAGGATGAAGTGTAGGAATGGGGTGTGTGTTTGTGTGTGGGAGGGTGAGGGGGACCCAGCTGAGGTGTACCCCTTAGGCCATACCTGTCCATGCCTGTCTAAAAAATTCTCCGTGATGAATCATATGTACCAGCCTAATAATGCTACTTAATCATATTTGTTCTTCTAATGGTTCATAACTGTTCAGTCAGGGTTGGCATGAAATATAAGACCAGACATGCCGTGTGCGCTGCTGCAGCTGCTGATGTTGCCTTCAAAGGCAGATGAGTCTGATGCTACCACAGGTGGAAGACAAATGAGCTGATTTAGGAAAGTACTCTGCTTGAGAGGCACATTTCATGTTGCGCAATTTTTTTTTTATCTATTTCAAATGAAAATATTTAATTAAAGGTGCCTTTAATTTGTATTAAAGGACAACTCTTGATGAAGCGTACCCACACACGTTTGCATATCACTTAACCTACAATGACTGAAATGTTTTTGTATATTTTGCTCCCAATGCTTTTGGACTTTCACTTGCCTCAAACTTTTACAGAACTTATAAGGGAGTATAATTTATCACAGTGGTGTGTGTTTTGGCTATTTTTCCTTGAGGATCTGCATATTTCTTTCTCTAATGAATGCTACTGTCAGAAAAGCCACTGACATTAACCAGTACCTGACTCTGGCCTCATATTTCCATCAAAATAGGATTTTAACAGAGCCAACTCGCAGGTCAGCCAAGCCAGGGAACATTATGGGAACTCATGTCAGCGGTTTCGCTCCAAGCATATTAAATCCTTGATTAGATCAAGTTGTCACGACCTTGTGGTTAAGTATAACCTGCTATTCATATCATATCTACTTCCAAAAAGGTGCTTTCAAAGTGTTAAAGAGCTGGGATCAGAGCTTTGATTCACATCTGTTTCCCAGTTGCGTTGCATGATCACACTGTTATTAGTGTTTGAACTGCACAATATCCAAACATATGTTAGTGGAGCGATGCCAGGTGGAGCTGCAGAGTTAACGCACGGCCTTATTTGTGCAGTGCTGTTATATTTGCATTTTTTTTGTCCCGTAAATCTGATCTGCGGTCTCGCCTCGCTCCTGCTTTGGGGAAAACATCTGAAAACCTTCCCAGCACTTTCCCACCCCCCAGATTTTTCTTTCGTCCACAAACGGCACAGCAGGACCCCTGTCTGCGGGCTCAGCCGCGCCTAACCCCGCCACAGAGCTCCACCGCCAAAGGACGCAGCTCGGGGTGTTTTTCTCAGGAGTTTACATGGGAGTCTGAGTGCGGACGGGAGGAGAACAAAGGGGAGGGACGCTCTGGGTTGATGGACTCGGAGATGAGATAGCGCTCTGCCCCATCTCCCCATCCTTCCCCGCCGGACGGACGGCTCTCTTTCTTTCCGGATGATGTAACTGTTTTATGACAGGCTGGACTCGGCTTTGAGAAGGGCTCATATTTTCCTCTGATCGCCGGCGCACGGTGAAACCCGACGGCGAGCCGCATCCTCTGGTTTTGGGAGCCCGTGTTGAGGTCTCGGTGCGGGGGACGTTGCGCAGTGCTCAACGGGTCGGTGAGCGGTGGTAAGTGGCACCTCCGACCGCTCCTGTCGTTACATGGAGAGTACTTCACTACTTTTTACAAGACTTAAAATTTACGCTATTAGTCCTGTTTGTTACTTGCATATATTCTCCACAGAGAGCTGTCGTTAAAACTTTTTTTTTCTCCTGCCGGCTGTGTTACTTTTCATCCGTTAGTTAGCTAGCAACACTTGTTCAAAACGACGGCTCCCACCCCCGAAGAAAAGGCGACAAAAAACCCCGTGACCCCGCCGGTGAAAAATTTTAGGGGGAAAGGGCTCAATTGAAGAAAGCCCAGTGAAAAAGAGAGAAGAGAAGAGAAGGCAGAAAAAGATTAGTTTTACCTCTTCAACCTGCTGGAGAAGTTAAACGGAGTCTGAGATTTAACTGTCAGCCGTTAGACGGAGCCGGAGACAACGTTCAGCCGTTAACGTATGTGACGTTACGTTCCCGGTAACTCATGCGATACGACAATTTGTGGTGACACGCAAGTAAAACTATTATTAAATATTTTAAACTATTTTTTAAAGTTGAATATAATACTAATATACACTGTGCTGTATTTGAAACAGTAACTACATCGTTACCGTAACGCGTTACCAGTAATATAAGGTTTGGAGAGTGCTGCGTTTAAAGACAGCAGCCTGAACTTTTCCAATATGTCAAAAGGAATTACACCTATTGATCCCAGACTCTTCTTTCCACAGCAGCCCCTGCATCTTTTTCATATCTTTTCACAACTGCTGATGAGAGCTCTGTTGATTTTATCAGAGGTTTCTTTTTGAAGTGCTGAAAGTTTGTGAGGAGCCTTCATGTCACGTTTTTTTTTATAAGCAGCAGGAGAAAACGATTTAGTAGGTTGTAAATGACGTGACCGGCTGAGGCATTTTTAAAGAAAAGGGTGAAACAGAGCAGAGGTGGTGTTGGAGTCAGGTGGTGTGGAGCAGACATTTGCCCTCCTCCCTCATTGTATATTGTCTCCTTTGGGGCAACATGAACTGAGAATAATGTTGTTTTCAGTGTAGCTGCTGATACAGATCTTTAAGAAGTTGTCTCTTTTAATTGTCACTGTGGATTAAATAAAGGGCACTCTGTGGTTTGAAGCTACTACTTACCAAGAAGTTGTTCATCTACATCTGCAGGCATATGCAAAGTCCACATTTGTGCTAACCAGACAATGTGTGACCAGTGGACATGAAGGGATCAGGCAACTTCTCCTTTGTGTGTGTGCTTTTGTCTGGAGCAAGGTTAACAGAGCGGTAACATGCTGTGGTTTTCTGCCCCTTTAGGTGCAGTCATGTGGCAGAGGATTCAGATTTGCTGCGCACTGTTTGCACTGTATTCAGCGGCACCGCCTGCACACATCAACCGCCTGGCGCTGTTCCCTGACAAGAGCGCCTGGTGTGAAGCCAAGAACATCACACAGATAGTCGGGCACACGGGATGTCAGCCTCGCTCTATTCAAAACAGGTCAGGATGAAGGCCCTCTCTGTCCCTCTGTCTTGACAATCTGTCAGTGCAGTTGAAAAAAAACTGAATAATCCGGAAATGTCTGGATGTCAGTAAGTGGCATCCTCGGAGTTGTGACTTATTCACTTTGTGGGGCTGACTGAGTGCTGTAGTTGAAGCTGCTGCGAACTTCAGGGAACTTCAGCTTGTAATATTAAACCACAGTAGTCATTTGAACTAGAAACACATATATTTTATGTTATTATGAACCATGAATTGAAGAATGCATATTATTTATTATGAGTGTGCGACTGAATTTTAAGTTTTTGTATTTTTTTTTTACCTCACAGGAATTTATTGGTTTCAAAAATAAATTATTTAAATTAAGTTAAAAAAATCAACTTGGGACTTGTATGAGATAGATAATCCCTCTGTTACACATGTGTGTTTGCTTCAGTTCTAAAAGTATCAAGAAAATGACTTACACTACACTTTGTTACGCAGGTTTCACATCTGCATTGTTTATTTTTTCATACACGTCATCTGGTCATGAAAAAGATTAAGCTGCTGCCCGCAGGGCTTTAAAACTGCACGAGATTGGAGCAGATATCAAAGCACAACGCTGGTGTTATTTATATGTTTCTTTATTCCCATGAAAAAAATTTAATCAAGAATGCGTTAGTCTGTCTTGCAGTATTTCCCTGACCTGCCTGTGGCATTCAGCCAACGGGCACACGGGTTCCTCCAAAAGACATAAAAATGAAGCAAATAAATGCTTTTATTTTAAAGAACAAAAGTAAAACAGCTTGGTATTTTAGTTTTTAGCAAACAGCACTTAAACAGGTGTAAGTGGTGCAATTATTGGGGATTATT
>JAOXYL010000100.1:14072798-14083401 GCA_028564955.1 Terapon puta | reverse complement strand
ACACACACACACACACACACACACAGCTTTGGGTCAGGACCTAACAAATGGCTGCTGTTGGACATATTGGTGATGATGGGTTTTTCCTCTATGCAGAGGACGGACTCGCTGCTCTCGCTCTGCCTTTATTTCTCCGGATCAAGGTCAGGCCAAGGTCCTCCCTGCATCCCAGTCCAGTGAAATCACTCAACCATGTCTCCTCAGGGAGAGCCATACCACGCACACCCCTGATTCAACAACTCCTTTACAAGTCCCTCTGATTCAGTTCAGTACAGCATATTAATGCTGATTTTTTTTTCTCTCAAGATGATATATAATTGTGATTCATTTAAGCATATATGTCAGATTTTTATTCCTGACCTAGGACAGTGTAAATGTGTTTTACGGGGTCAGACAGGGAGGAGCATTAATTGAACTGAATGAGTGTTTTTGTGCGACCATGTGTTGTAGATTAGTTAGGATTAAATTAAAGTGGGTGGGCTAATAATTCATAACCAAACCTAGACCTGTCAGAGGCTCGGCTCCAAAGTGTTTCCAGTATAATGTGTTGATTCATATTTAAACTTGGATATGCTATTTTTCAGGGCATAGTATTTTTTTTCTTTTGTAAATGTTAAAAGAATTGAAGCATTGTAATTATTTGCAAACTGCGAGCTCAGCTCAGAGTGCCTGATTTTTCTGTATGTACATATGAATCCACTTAAAGAAAGAAACATCTCTACAAAATGTTTCACGTCTCTGTTCATTTTCAGTTTTACATTTAAATTTATGGTTTCTTTTAAAAGTATACATGTAATATAATTGAAAACGGATTACACCAATCTATAGTTTTGTTACATCAATCAAGACTGCAAAGCTGTGAATAGCCCCATAAAAATAATTTCACGTTTGATTTCCATGTTAGAGGCCTCTTTGTAGACAAGCAAATGCAAGTTTGTATTACTTAACTATGCATGAACAAGTGAATATTTGTGAGGCGAAACTATGTCCTCAACTTGGTTTGCTTTTGTCAGTGATAACCTGTACCGACTTCTTCCATCTAAACAGAAAATCTTGTATATCACTGTTAATAAGGCTAATTCAACCTGGGAGAAACATGACAGCAAATGTGTAGGTAAAAACATTATTGAAGAAAAGTCCTTCAAGTACTAATCAAGCGGACAATATGTAATCCGTTACTGCCCGGATGTACATTTCCGTTACTCGGTGAGCTAGGCAATCATCTTTTTCTCATGACACGTTGTCGATTTATGAATAAAACTTACTTGAAAAGAGCTAGTAGAAATGTAGATTAGCGTGGTTTAAGTTTCGCTGACAAACTACGACTCGGTTACGTTGCTAGGAGACGTTAATTGGAAAAAATATAACATACATAACAACAGAAAATTCGAAAAAAAAACGTTGTCGTCGCTGACGTTACCATGACAACACATTTCGTTGTGAAAGAGCAGGAAACAGTAATTTGTCGAAGTACTTGCGAGTCGGCTCTTCTCAGGACGGAGGGGGTTGGTCCGCCTGGATGCAGAAACAGGGAGCGCTACCTGGAGACTCAGGAGCCCCCTTTACTGTGTGTGTGGAGCGCACCAACTGACGTGTAAGCGGACAGAAGAGTCTTTGAAGGCAAAATTGAACGAATCTTGTGGTCCTCTGTGTCGACGGTAACAGCACTTTTTATTTCGACTACAGCTAACGAATACACGGATAGAAATTAAGCCTCCTTTGTGGCCGTAATATGACCCTAACAGTGTTGTGGTGAGTGTCTCAGTTTGATTCAGCGGATGTTTTGTTTCAGACGGCTCTTTTCAGACTCTGACGGACAATGAACGCGCTTTTTGGCCGCTTCCACAACTTCATCTTACCCTTAGTGCGAGGGAAGGACAATGTCTGCTCCTGCATCTGCGGAAGGTAAAGCGCAGTCCAAGTGTGCTGAATAAAACCCTAGTTATATATATTACTATTAAGATATGCTAATATTCATGTATTTAGGACTATGGCACAAACGCGTTGTCCTAATTTTGGTTTGCTGACTGCTGAATCAAGTCAGTGATCCTGAATTGTGAAGTTTATTGTGACTCCTCACCATGGAGATTTACCTGCTGGCTGTCAGAGAGTTAAAGAGGTGTTCAGACTGTGTGGGGGACAGAGGGACACAGAGGGACCTCTCACCACGCCTGTCTCCTTCAGAGGCAGCATAGAGGGAAACTTTTTTAGAGTCTACTATACTTTTTTGTATATTGATGTATAAAATATACTATATTGTTTTGTGATCTTTTTCTTCTTTTTTTCATCCCTTTTTCTTTTTAAAAACTATTTTTGTCAGCCAGCCCCACTAATAATACAATCAACACAATTGAAATGGGTTTTAATCATGTATTTCAAAGTTTGATAATTGTTTTAGTTTCTTGTTCATTATGTTAATTCATCACAAGACTGGGTTAGGGTCTGCATGGCTCCCCATCTCTATCAATCAGTTTCCTGAGGAAATGAAATTACACACAATGTTATGCGTCACTATATATCTCTTGAATTCTGACATACAGAATTTTCTCCCAAAAACACAAACTGTATTTCAAACATACTATTACAGAATTCATATTAGTGCACATTAGGGATGGGAAAATATCAGATTTTAGCATCAGCCCTTAACATCTTTCAGCGTGACAAGTTAATTTTGGTCCTCTGTTGTCTCTTTACTTTTCTGTGTGCTGCAGTCATCAAGTCCATCATGTTGTTCCTTATAATGGGGCCCAATCCATGGTGGCTTCGAGAGGAAACAACTTTTTAGGTGACACTGTGACACAACAGAAGATGGATGTGATTGTTGGACTGGTCTTGGGCCTCTTCATTGGCTGGCTCTTGTTTTGTCTGGATAGAGTTTGGGACTCAGGGCTTAAATACTGGAGGGCAAACCGAATGAATGGTGAGTAAGATGGCAACTGAAACTGAATATCCACATGGAGAAAGCTTAAGCATGACTCTTTACAGTGAATATACACTATATGCTACATTTATATGAGCTAGAGCATTCTTTAAAGTAAAAGTTGGCAACCTGATGTCACAGTTTTTGTCCAAAATAAAAAGATCGAGCAGTGTTACCTGAAGACTTACATAGCAAACAAAATACATTCTAATATTACATACAACTGGGGCCATTCTAGGATAAAATGTTGATCTTTTCAGATATTGCAGCCCAGTTTCCCCCGTCTTTCTTTCCAGATGTGGGTTTCTGGTCACAGATGCCCAAATTCAGCAACACAAAGGACTTGTTCAGGCGATTACAACCACAACACAAAGCGGACTCCAGGGAGAGCAGGATGCACATCAAGCAAGATGGTTACCGTAATGTTAATTAAAACAGTTGACACACAAAGACAACAGACGTTACTGTATGTTCTATGATCTGTTTAATTACCTAATTCTCCTTGTAGGTGTGACTGAATCCAGACATAACTTTACATAACTATTTTTCATATACCTTTTTGCCCATTTTGTGTTTCTATTAGAGATTATATTGTAGACAGGAAATGAAGGGTGAGAGAAATTACGGGGTTTAGGATTATTTGGTCAGTGTCCAAAACCTCTAGGCCAACCCAGTGTGAACAATGCTCTAACTAAAAGATTGCTATTTTTAAATTACAATATTGATATAACCATTCCACAGTGCTTCATAATCAACATAGAAATAGGATTATTCTTTACAGCAAATGAACACTAATTACACTAATTAAGGGACAGTTTTTTTCTTAATCTACACCCCTGTGTTATCTGTGTATCTATTCAGACATTTATACTAGACACCCAAGAAGCTTTGCTGCAGCAGCTGTAGAGACACATAGAGAGCGAGTGGTGAAAGCACTGTGCATGTCAATGGATGGGCAGATGTTCAACATCAGCGTGTGCCTATATGAGAGGAGTCCACCAGTGCAGAAGCTCCTGCCTGATGTTCCTCTGATGATTTTTTTTTATACATTTCAGTGGATAAGGGCTCCATTTATATTATTTATTTATCGTGTGCATAAACACAGCCCAATGTCATTTCTCTGGCTCTTTTATTTTCAGATGTGCAAACTGTGAAGTTTATCAGGAAGTGGCAATATTACAATGCATAACACTAATGGTTTACTGTATATATACATTTTATTCATAATGTATGACTTGTAAATGTTGTAAATAATCAAAATTATTCTTTCAGTATAATTTTAATTGAATACATAATTGTGAAGCCTGACAGAAATGTATATAATCTTTTAACTTGAGTCTTGGTAGTATTGCCTCTTTAATTAATAATTTGTTTTTATTTATTTATTGTGACAGTGATTTTATAATGAATTAAGTTAATCTTAAATAAATCATTATGGAAATATTATTATGTTTTTATTTGTGAACAGACATCCTGCCTTGATAATAATACATGCATCAGGAGGCACAGTACACTGTTCCAGTCCAAATATGGCGAAGATATTGCTGCATGTAGTGCGTGCTTGTATACATCTGTGGGTAACAGCTAAGTCACATCACTTGAGGCTTTGGATCTACAAAAGGCCACGTACAACTTTTTTCACATGCGCAGTAAACTCTAAAGATCATTTTCAGATGAGGTGACCTTGATGCCATGTCACGAGCACTCTGGGAATAATTTTGACAGGTTCGCCTGATGACTTGTCAAAAATACATCGTAGGATTTCCAGTCTATAAAGCATACAGGTTTTCAGGCATTATGGTAGTATTATGTCTAATAACTTTTTTTCCCCTGTAGAGCTGTTTTTTTATGTTTCTTTATTAAAAGCAAATCAAATTGAATAGGTCCATTATCATAAAATATGCGTTCTTACTGGAATTACCAGTGTCATTTATGTGAACACATACGTTATAGTAAAATTTTATTCTATCTCTACGTTATAGGTATCCTATAATGTCTGACAGGGAGTTTAAACATGTGGCCTATTCCAAACCAAGGGCAGATTCACGCCCTTGACTCTGCAGATGTTTCCTCAAGCCTGCCTCCATTACTGTGAAATATTGAAATCCCATGTGGATTCCCCATCCTCTCATCTGATCTTAACCCCTCCTCTCTGCCATCAAGTACTGTATCATATCCCCTGTCTTTCGAAACCAATGACACTGCAGGGTCTGGTCACTCCAATTAGTAATGGTACATTATCATTTTATAAAGGGCTTTGTGGGGTTAAACTTAATAGTCATGCAACTGAATGCAGCCCTCTGCAGAAAATGAACTCAACTCTCTCTTGGTTATTCAAGTATTGTGAACTTCAGCAACTGCACCCCAAAAGCAGAAACAAGAGAAGCTTTACTGTTTATAAAAACACAAATCCTTTTAATCATTCGAGAGACACTCCACGGTGCACAACACTTATTTACTGTTATTACAGAGTCTGGTTTTCATGTTAAAGTACACTTTTACGATCTATACATAACATATTAGAATTAAAGTCTTAGGCGTCATTTGTGTTTTGAAAAGTTAATCGATTATCTCCCCCAACCCTATGAATTCATTTTCTGTCACAGACAGTCAGACAGACTTTTAGACATTAACTGACACACTCGCTGAAGGGGTTGGACACTGATCTTACTCCAGGACACCTGACTGAACAGATCCTACAACTCAAACTGGAGTTCCATCCTTTGAAGGAGAAGACCCTGTTTTGTCTTCCTTCTCCACTTTGCCCTCAGCATCAGTGGAGGCAGCTGGCTCTGCTAAACTCTCCCCTGATGTAGCAGCTTCTGCTTTGACAGTATCTTCACAGTCCTGTCCAGCTGGGATGGCACTTTTGCTTTCTGCTGACTCTGCGATGCCTGAAGGAGGTGGTATACTTTCACCTTCATGTTTTGTATTCATCTCAAGGACAGGAGCAAACACCTCCTCAGCCTGAGGTGCCTCATTGAGGGGCAGAGTAAAGCCCATTTTTCCTCCACTGGCTGCTGCCCCAGTTGGGGGAGGGGTGAGGGTCTTGGCTTGAGCCTCCTCATCGCCATGCAGCCAGTCCATCTTTTGAACATGTTGCTTGACAGCATCGTCCACGCGAGCATCAATCATAGCCTCCGTAAGGACGCCATCTTCAGAGGAATATGCTGCAGCCTGCAAAAGAGCGTGAGCCACATAGGTTTACTTCATGAAAATGAAAATCTTGTTGCATTTTGAAATAAAAAGGGTCAGGAAATTAAGATTTACAATAACTATAGAAAACGTACCTGCCAGGCCACACCCAGCTTGGAAATCTCTCTTCCTGACATTCCTTCTGTCCGCTTCGCTATCTCAGAGCACTTCTTACCATAGTCAAACTGTGCCAGCTTCATCCTCCTGCACACGTACACACATACACAAACAGACAGATGAAACTATGAGAAAGTACATGATTTCTCCACTGTTTTTGCTTTCATGGATGTAATTTATTTCTGACTTGGTTGCGTTTTTGGAGCCCCACACAACTGATCTAGTTGTGATTAACTTAACAGATGCCCAGCAGGCTTGGCCTTTATCTCCAAATGGCCAGAATGTAATCCTTATCCTGACATTTCAGTAAAGTATCACTTCACTAAATATACACTAAATAAATGACTACTGAAAAAAAAAAAAAAAATCACTCAGAACAAAAACATTTACATTTTAGTGAGGAGACCTTGTGGACTGGGCCTAATTATCTCTTGGCATGCATCTCTAGTGTGCAATGCCTTGGGTTCCTGATTCTACTCACTGTCTCCCTCCAGTGGCAGGCTCCAGCACGTATCTGTCAAAGTACAACCGCACCAGCCTCTCACGCTCGTCAGGTCCTGGGAGAGCAAAATTTACTATTTCGTCGATACGATCGTTTATGGCCCAATCAAACTGCTCTGGCTGGTTACTGGCCAACACCAGCATGAACCTATAGGAGAATAAAAAAAACAAAAAACTCAAATCAGCTTTTCAGTGATGTGCTGGGAAAACAAAATGGTAAGAGCAAAACATATAAGGTTGAGGTTGGAGTTTTTTTTAAGTATAAACTAATTCTTACTTGTTGCTCTGTTCTCCAGTGCGATACAAGAAAGCATTCAACGTGGCTCTGAGGTCTTCACTTATCTTCTCCTGCAAAAAGCATGAGTAAAGATTCCACATTATGTATAGGGGTCAAGGAGCACGGGAAGGTCAAGAAAATAAAATTTTGAACAAAATAGGCAAGGTTTCTGGGACACTTAATACATGCAGACTTACAGTGGATCTCTTGCGGAGGAATGCATCAGCTTCATCAACAAATAGCAGAAGTCTGTAACAGGTTAAAAACATTATAACCTTATCATGTTGCATATATATTCAATATGTAGACAATATGTATATAATGTTTGTATATTTGGATAGAAATTAGCCTCCTTTAATGGTACAAAGCAGCCTACCCTCGTCGACTCGTGTTAGCCCAGTCAAACACTTTGTGCATGGCGGTTACACCATCACGGCCCATGGGTGCCACGTCGCCACCGGTCATAATTGCGTAGTCCATCCCAGAATGCATTGCCAGCTTCTACTCAACACAGACAGAAACAGCTCGCAGTTAGATGAAGAATCATTGCGTATGGGTGCAAAGGTTTAGATTAGTGAATACTCAGGCATACCTTAGCAAAGAGAGTTTTTCCCGTGCCTGGGGGGCCATACATGAGGATATTCCTGTACAGGCCGTTGTTTTGCCTCGTGTTTCTTGTTGCAATGGCAATGTCACGCACACGCTCTTCCAGGGAAGGCTGAGAGATATAAAAGTGCATTTATGTCAAGCAGTTAGAAATCGTTGATAATGTACATTGGTCACATCTTTTCTAACAACTTTATATGCACTTACACTGAGGACAACTCCCTCAAGGGCGTCCTGAGGTTTGCTCTTCAGACGTTTGGCTGTCTAAATATTTGAAGTGGGATAGAAGAAGTATAATAATGAGTATAATATAAAATGCAGTTAATAAAACGAGTGAAGTATGACTAATTCCTGATTACTTACCTTGACTGGATGCTTTATCGCCTCTCCCACAGTGAATCGAGACGTTTCCCGCACCAGTGAAGGCTTTCCGAGCCTGGCCTCGATGTAACGACCTGCCACCCCGGTTGCATTTCGGGCCGAATAAACTCCCACTGCTAAAAGGGTCAGTCCCGCCACCTGGTGAACAGTTATACAAGACTCAAATACTGTTCACTGAAAGGATCACGAAGAATCCACTCAAATCAGTGGAGGAGGACATGGGTGTAGCGTACAGCTGCGGCATGTTCCTACGCACAATGCACTATGTGTAAGTTTGTGAAAGATGCGCGATACGCAAACTCTATGTCTGTAGGTCTAAAGCAGGGGTGACGTGTAGTGACTTGTCAGTCACCTGGTTTGTCCAATCAACTTCCAGAGGTGGAAATTAACACTTTCATTTTCACAAGCCACAGGGAGACACAGGGGAGGGCCCAATGCTGACCCCTGACCTAAAACTATTGGATAAATGCAGTGATAAGCACAATAACTATCTCTATAAAGTACAAACTTTATATAAAGTATAAAGTATCTCTAGTTTGTATTAAAATACAGCAAAGTGGCAAATTCAGCACTGTGTATTTTCAGTATAATCATTCACTAAACTTATTGTGAGTGGAAGCAGACGTCTCACCGTGGCTGTGACTTTGTCCCAATCTGACACAAAGGCCCTGAATCCTTCTCCAAACACAGCACCTGCAGTTCTAAAAGCAAATATCAGTTATGTTTCAGCAGACATTCAAGTTACTTAACATATAAAAGATACCATTCCTGTGTTTCATATTCATATACACACATGCACACACACATAGGTATGCTGCTTCCTTATCATGTTGGACATGATTCAGGACAGGGGACATTAAAACACCATGTCTAATCCCTAAATACTGTCGTATTAAATCTGAAATCAGTGAGCATGTCTTACTTTATGGATTCCAGGACCGTCTGTCTGTGTTCTGCAGCCTTCAGGCGGATCTGCTCGCGGATGATATCAGCGTTCTCTCTCTCTACGCGGGCTCTTGCTTTCGATTCGGCCTCAATACGGAGCAGCTCATTCTTGTGCCTCAGCTCCATCTCGTGCTCTATCGTTGCTATAAAGAAAGCCATGACGCAAAAAGCATATAAACCACCGCTGAACTCCAAAAGCTTTCACTAAAGATCTTGTCATTAGTGTTATGTTGTCTATACCTTTCCTCATGGCCTCTTGTTTCTGCACAGACTCCTCCTGTTTGCGAAGATTATCCTCATTCAGGGCTTGCTGTTGGGGAAACAAAAACATATCAGTTATCGTTTTGATCACACATTAATGCATTTTATAATAATTATGTAGGAGGTGGCCTCACCTGTTGCCGTAGTTGGTCCTCATATCGCTGTCTGGCCAGCTTATCTTGATACTGAGCTCTCTGGTGAGACAGAAAACAACCAACTATAACTTTAATTTAAAACCAGTCAGGTTCAGTTCAGCGATATGCACTTTTTCCCTTTAAAAACTACAAGAGAAATGGGACAAAGTATTTCTGTTCTCACCGCCTGATGCTGCTTTGTCTCTTCAGCCACAGTTTTCCTCCTCTCCTCTCCCTGGATTCGAATCTGGTCGCCTTTGAGCTGCTCGAGTGCTGCTTCATATTCCTGTTACAGGAAAGAGAAAGAAATCTGCCTAAACCCAAGCAACACGCTGTTGAACATTTAAACCCAGTGCAGATGCATGATCGACTGGGGAATACTACGAAAGTCCCCATAAAGACACAGGAGTTAAAGACATTAGACTTTGAAGTAGTAATATTATATTACAGATCTCACCAGAAGGTGGAAATAAACACTTTATTTGTGCATGAGTTCTATTGCTGAATACAAATAAGTTTTGATCATCACCAGTCATGTAAATAGAATTTGATTAATCCGCATGTCAAAAACTTAATGCAATTCAAAATGTGTTTTATCCACACAAAAATATAGATGGCACTCAAATAGATATAAATAAATGTCACAACAGTAAGACATAGTAATGAATGTATCTACACTCTAAAAACATGTGAGTTCTCAGCACCACTAACCCTCCAAATCATGTGCATCATGTTATTATCAACATTGCTGTACTGATGTAAATATGCATTAATGATAAATTATTTTTCTGGAAAAATCTCTTGTGCCCTGCTGCAGGTGAAGATGAAGAGTAGTTTAGAGTGTGTGCTTCTTCCGAACCTTAATTTTGGTCTGATGCTCTAACTGGCTGGTCTGCTCCTGCATCCGAGCCAAGTCCAGAGCTTCCTTGGCATGTCCTGGTTGGTGGAGGAAGGAGAGAAGACAGGTGAGATGGCTTCAAACATGGAAAGGATCTGTGATAACCTTTCTACCTCCTCTAACTTTCATAAATTAATGTGGAATATAAAACCATGAACACAAGCGGACACAATTGGTGAAGAAGAGCTCATATGAGAACAGGGGCAATGGAGTGATGCAACTCAGACTGTGAGGTGATGACCTTTGAACCCTGCCCGCTGGTTTGAATGAAGGTGAGAGCAGCACAGGCGACCATAAGCATTGACAGAGATTTAGTATAAACATATGTATAAATACATTCAGAGATGCTGGCTGGCTCATTGTGTAAG
>JAOXYL010000100.1:14056242-14072698 GCA_028564955.1 Terapon puta | reverse complement strand
CCATAAGCATTGACAGAGATTTAGTATAAACATATGTATAAATACATTCAGAGATGCTGGCTGGCTCATTGTGTAAGCAGCAGCACCACCACCACCACCACCACCACTGGAGAGAGAGCAGCTGGATGCGAGTGTCTCATGTAAGTGATGTTGGTAAAATCTGGATAAACCTCCTCTCCTTTGACCACTGAGCTACCAGCACCCATCCCCCGCCCCTCACCCCTCCCCGCCAGGACACTCACGGGACTTGTCCAGCTCCTTGGCCGCCTGGGCAGCCCGCTCCAGCCCGGTGGGATCGAAGTTGCTCCATTTGTCCTTGGGTTTATCTCCGCCGCCGCTGGAGCCTCCGGCCGGCGGGGGAGGCGGTGGTGGCTGAGCCGGGAGACCGGGAGGTACCTCGGGCTGCCCCTTGTTTAGGCCGAACAGCCACGACATTTTGAGGAGGGGGAATAAAGCACGGTTTGGCTGGTCTTATGTGCAGAGAGAAGCGGCTGCTGCTTCAGATCTGTCACTGCACTTCCTCCACACGCGTGTCACGCCGCTATCCTCTGCGCATGTGCCGCAGGAACAGCATTTTTTTTCTGAATAACAGCGACGATAATTGGCTGCCCATTAGCACTCCTCCTTCTCATTGGCTGTCCCAGCTGCTGTCCTCAGTAGAGGTCATACGCGTAGTCCCACCCAAACTCGGTACAGCAGCCGCAGAGGGTCATAATACCTGTAACTCATGGGAAAGGGAATGATTTTTGGTTGCATCAGGCTGTTTCTGGTTTTGAAAGTCACAGGTCATTGACCTTACTGAGATGTGTCCTTGATCAGATGTTCATCAGTTCATAGCAAGGAGCATTCATTAGATAAAACTGTCAAAATTAAGTTGGATTTCAGACAACAGTATACCTCAGTATTTTGTTTGATTTAAGCTCTAATATTTTATGTCTTTCTTTTACACGTTATTGTGTTTATGCTCCTGATGCCATGGACATTTAATTTCCCTCCACAGATCAATGAAGTTATCTGTCTATCCAGATCTCAGACCTGGTGATCATGCTGTTCAAAGGCTGATCAATGGCTGATTTAATTAAGATAATTTTGTCTACTACTCAAAATGTTTTTCAGTAACAAACCCAGACAAACAAAACACATATACATATATATCAAAATGTTTAATGGACTAAACATTCAGAGGACAATCTCACCACAACAAATGGTAAAATATATATTTACACAAAGACAAAAGTCATTACAGGATAAAGCTAGAGGTCACTCTTTTTCCCCAACCTCCAAAAAACTCACAATCCAAAAGTATCAAATCATAACTTAACAAAAGCTGTATCTGATACACACAGGGAGGTTTAAGGAAATTGATAATCACATTATCCATCATGATACTGGAGGTGATAAGGAGAACTGCTATGGAGCACTTCATAGGTCACACTGCGGGCCGAAAATCTCAGCACACGATAGAGAAATTAGTGAATGGAGCAGAGGCAGGTCAGCAGACTACCAATTGCTATGCTGTTTAATGTCAGCTGCCATCTTGGATTATGATCATGTTATTATGTATTCACGCTAACTTGAATTGGGTCACCTGAAAAATAAAAAGAAGTAAAACTATATAAAGTTTCTTATTGTCTGTCAAAAGTCATATAAATCTGTTGGATAATTTTTCACAGATAAACTGCTGTGGGGCAACACAATTAGAGCATGGGAACAGTGCAGTGAGTAGAGAAACTCTTCTTCGAGGTCAGATATTGAAGCACAACTGCAACAAATAATCTGGAGTGTCCTTGAGCAAATTATTTCCACCTCAGGGTCACTGCTGTTAGTAACTCTTTAAAGTTAGCCTGACAATGAAGATGTATTTTTTACACTACAGACCAGTGTGGGATGAACCCATGAGACACTGTATAATATACCTATGTCCATTTGTCTACACATGGTGCAGGCACATCAACTCCTTGTCATGAATCAACACTTTTTCACCAAGTGACCCATATTACACATAGTGATGTCAAGCTGAGTCATTTATGTAACACGTTGAAACACGAGGCAACCCTGGTGCGGTAATCAATAAATGATTCCATAGAATGAACAAAACAATTAAACAATTAATGTCACATGATTATTTGGACAATAAAACATGAATGAAGGATGTGAGTGTGTTTCAGTTTCCACAATCCAAGACTGCTGAATGTTAAAGCACATAACAACTGGAAATCTGTAACTGCATCAAGTCCTTTACTGTAGTAAAACAACACGTGAGAAGACACCAGGTGGTTCTTTGCCATCTCCCAGTGCTGCCCGAAAGCCTTCCTGCTGCCGAGCCTGTGCCAGCTTTGCAAGCGAGAGGAATGAGCGAGGTTCTGTAATGGCCAGGTCACAGATAACACGCCGGTTGAGCTGAACACTGCTCTGTAAGGAAGAGGAGAGGGGACATATTACTTAATAGGTAGAGGGTAAACCACCAGTGATGACTGTTCAGTACTTAAATATCGAACTGACCTTGGTTAGGTTGTGCATGAGGGCAGGATACTTCATGCCGTGCTCTCGTGATGCTGCTGCAATACGTGTGATCCAGAGCTAAAGAAATGAGAGAAAATAAGTCATATTGATTAGCTTGTTCAAGTTTTCCATTAAATTTTTTGAATCTATGAAATCTAAAAATGAAAACTATATATGCAATTGCAATTGGAAGTAAGGTTTTTTTTTTAGTAAGTGGCTACACAGACTGACGTGGTGGACATTTTTACTTATGATGCCCTAAACTGAACAAGTGTCTAATTGTGATCAGCCATCAGTTTTATGGCCTTAGTGGACACAACTGGTAAACAGTTCGTCCAAAACATGATTTTTCCCCTTCTTCAATCAACTCATTTAATTATTCCAGAAAAAAAACAACACCATCATAATGCCATTAATAACAAAGTTAAAGTATCCAGCATTTCACAAGAAAAATACTAAAATTAGAGTCAAGTCAGAAACGTCAACCTACCTGTATTATTGTATGCCAATAAGTATAGGCTATTTTAGTTGCATTTTAGTTAGCATACTGGTAATACTCTTAGATAGTGTTTTGTATGTTTCAAAATATATACACTGAAATAAAAATCTGTCTTATTGGTGTGATATAATACAATGTCCTCATCAGGACCAAACACTAGGATGGGGCACACCTGACAAAGGTTACAGCAGTTAGCATCTCACAGATGAACCATGAGCCGTGTGTGCTGTTGTCGCTGTTATGTGTTAGTAGTCTGATTGACGACTCTTTTGTGTCTCTTACCGTCCTCATGTTTCGCTGTTTCAGCTTCCGAGACTTGGTGGCGTAGACGAAAGCTCTCCTGACGGCCCGCACCGCCAGACTGTAGCAGCGGCTCTTCCTGCCTCTGAAGTGCTGTTGGAGGAACCGACAGGAGGGAGCACTTCAGCAAAAAACACCACGGTGAATCTGCTAATGTCACACTAGGACAGTGAGGTCATCTCTAAATGACTCACAGATGTTGGAGTGTTAAGCTTTGGCCACCAGCCGGACTACGACATAACAAACATCACAACACTTAGCCCCCTCTCCTCTCAGGAAGTAGTCGCGGCCTTACCCGGGCATGTTTGAGGACTTCTTGAACTTTCCAGTATCTGTCCGGTCCGCGGTTCCTGATCCAACAAGACAACGTAAGGAACACCATGTTTGTTCCTCGGACAAAACTACTTCACCACGGCCTCAGCCTCTGTTTGAACGTGATGAATTTGCAGAGTTATTGACCTCAGTCCGGTTCCCCGTGCTCAGACACACGGTGTTATGAGAGTCCTGTTCCGACTAACGGAGGCGTGCTGGGTGCGTTAGATACTTATACCCTTTGAATCCGACCGGGTTTCGTTCACAAAAAGATGTCACATTTAAAGTACTTGATTTATTACAATGGATGGCTTAGAGCAGAAGAAAACAGAAACGGGCAACGTACCACCACACAATTTAAACAAACTATAAAGATTCACTCGTTTCATGTGTGCGTAGTTGGAAATTCGGGAGACGCCGGCCAACAGAACAGGCGCTCCCCGGTGCGCGGTGACGCATGCTCGGTAGTTGCTGGGTGATCAGGCGGTGGAGGTCAGAGGAACTCCAAGATGTCGGCCGCTGCTCTCACGTCCTTGAGCCGCTCCGGTGTTGCGGCGTGTCGCTCCCCGGCGAGCTTGCTGGTACGTTTAGAGCCGCTAGACAAAACAAGCTGCTGGAAGTTAAGATCTCCTGTCAGTCAGTAGTTATTGTCTGTTAGAGCCTCTGTCAGTGCCAATATGAGGCAGAATACAGCGGAGGGCTCCGTCTATGATGTGGACTAGTTAGTGTCAATTGTCACTGTAAACTGTTGTTAGACGGACTCAGTGTGTGTATATTTCTCATTTATCCTCATTTATCAGGCCATTAGTTTGTCTTTAGATATAGACTACGAATGCCCGTGTGACTAAAACCCCGTAATGCGACAAGAAACGAGTTTAAGACAGTTGTAAACAATGTTAGGCCATTAATGCTGTAGCGTAATAAAGCAGTGCGACATATTTGTAACTTCAGCCTGTGTCACTGTTGGGCCATGTTCAGGAAATGATGCCACTGAAAGCTTTCATACCACCTTGAGTGAGTAAATAATCAAACTTCAAACTCGGGTTATGTTCTTCAGGAACACAGGAATGAGTTTTTGAATGTCAATGTTGACATGTCGGTTCTTTTCTTACTTTGGGAAGAGCTGCAACACGTTGATTAACTGTTAACTATGAAGTTGATTTCCTACAGTTTTGATAATCGTTTAACCTTATTTTTAGAAAGTGTCAAATTTATATGATTTTGGCTTCTCAATTGTGTATATGGTTTTATCTTGTTTCTACAGGTCTCTGTGGCAGTAAACTGAATAGCTTTGGGTAGTGAACAAAACAAAACTTTTGAGGCAATGATCAACATTTTTCACCTGTTTCTACTGTGTTATTGACAAAAAAACTGTTCAAGTAATCAAGGAAATGATTAACAGAAAATGGCAGGTGAAAATAATTAATTGGTTGCAGCCCTTCTTCAGACATACGTTTTTGAGCCAAAGTGTTTTGAGGTGTGTATTGAATGAGGCAGTCATATTCTGCTCTGTCTCCTCTCTGCTGCCAGGCGGTTCGATATGCCCAGACAGCAGCAGCTCCAGCAGCTCAGCCCAGAATAAAGAAGTTCCAGGTGTACAGATGGGACCCAGACACTCCAGGGGACAAACCCCGCATGCAGACCTACGAGATCGACCTCAACACGTAGGTGTTACATCCCAGCATATGCTGCAGTGCGTCAATCTGTCTTCTCTTTGATTAACTACTCAGACAAGTGACAAGCAGGCATCGTTACACCATGAACTATCTTTTTAAGATAAGATCCTTTATTGATCCCAAAGTGGGGATATGTCACTGTTAGATCAGGTCAGTAACAATATAAAAGATACATCAAATAACAGAGAGAAAGTAAACACATAAAACCAAGATAGAAGTCAGAGCTACCATAACTGGCTGCCACTCATTTGGTACCATCTTGACCGGTTGTGTTGGACTCGTTTTTGTATTCATCATTTGATCAAGGGAGGTTACATTTAAAATTAATTGACATTTGGCATTCAGTCACGACTATTATCTGAGGCCATTGCTGATTTTTAACTTGTATATGTGAGGTGTAATGAAAAGGACTTTGCCAGGTTAAACATTAAAATCCAAGTACTTGTCTTTTCTCATGCATACTGAAGAACATTACTCATTTTATAAGCTCTGCTATTAATTGATCTTGTTCACCTGCACTTGTGGAGGCTTATTGCTTAGAGAAGTTCAAAGCACTGTCCAAACAGAGGACATTGTTAACAAACTGAGAACAGCCTTCAGGTAGATTTAACTCAGGTACATCTGACAGCATGGCATGTTTCCAGTCCTTCTCCTCCATCTGATCCTCTAATCAGCTTGGCCACACTCACCTCACCTCTGTCAATATGATGCGGTAGCCAAAAGAGTCCTCGACTCAAAAATGTTCTTCAGCCATAAAACCTGAAACAGAAATGTCCCCCTTTAGACTTTCCTGTCTTAACTGCCTGGACTCATTTCCTGTTTTTTTTTCTTCTTGTAGTTGTGGCCCAATGGTCCTCGACGCCCTCATCAAGATCAAAAATGAAATGGACTCCACTCTGACCTTCCGCCGTTCCTGCAGAGAAGGTGGGTAACATGGAGGCCAGAATGTGATACCAGACTAATAATCAACTGTGTGTGTGTTTTATGAGAAATTAATTTAAGTTAATTAAATTCATATGCAGATACTTCTAAAACAGTATACAACTACATTTTACTTTGGATGATTAAATGATCATTCTATATGGAAAATGTTAATTCTGTGTCATTATTGATAGATGTAATAGTTGTAATCTCAAATTATTCAGTTTTGATAGTTCAGCCTACATTTAGTAAGGGTCATGTAGTTGAGAGGAAAAAAACCCAGACTTGTTTATTGAAATAGGATACAGAAGTGTTACAAGTTTGCTCTGTAAATGTACTTTCTAGTGAAGTGATTATTTGTTCATGATAACACCACATCATTCAACCATGAAAGAAAATAATTATTTTTCTAATTTTTTCCCATTAAAAAATAGACTGTTCTGAGTTTGTTTTCCCACTAAATATGACTTGCTGTTATTTCACCACTGTAATAAACAACTTGTGTCCAGTGGAGTTTTTGTCTTTAGATTGTCTCTCAGAAACTGTGTTCAATTATTTTTCTTTTAATGCAGGTATTTGTGGATCCTGTGCAATGAACATTAATGGAGGGAACACTCTCGCCTGTCTCAACAAGATTGACACCAACATTAGCAAGCCAACTAAGATTTACCCTCTGCCACACATGTATGTGGTCAAGGACTTGGTACCTGTGAGTAAATACCCACCACACCCTCAACTGTTAAAAAAGTTTTCAGTTATGATGATTGACAAACTTAAATTTAATTGCTGAATGAAGCACAAACATGGTAGTGGATTGGAAAGACTTTTAGGCATTCAATCATGAATACGGACTTTGTAAAGTTGGTGTCAAACACAAGTGTTTATGTGGCTGCTGAAATTGAAAATGATCATTTTCAGCTTCTTTAGATTTACAGATTAAATGCCACACTCAGTATAGCTGACTGAATGTCATATTTTGCTGAAAATTGCTTACTTACGTACTTACTCTACTTACTTTCCACTTTTTCTTGAGTCATATATTTCTGGCTCAGGTTAAGTTATTCAGAGACACAGATTAATTGTCAGTGCCAAAATCCAGTTCCCCTGCAATCACATTTTAAGCGATTTAAGTTTTATTCTTACATTTGTATGCCAACATGATCTTTAATTACACAATTGTGTTTGCAGGACATGAGTAACTTCTATGCCCAGTACAAGTCAATTGAACCTTACCTGAAGAAGAAGGATGAATCAAAGGAAGGGAAGGAGCAGTACCTGCAGACTGTGGAGGACCGACAGAAACTGGTACATTGACATTTTTATTTTGGGAAGACATATCTTACACTTAATGTCACATAAAAATAAATGTGCTTTTCTGCTCTATAGGACGGGTTGTACGAATGCATCTTGTGCGCCTGCTGCAGTACGAGCTGCCCCAGCTACTGGTGGAACGGAGACAAATACCTCGGGCCGGCTGTGCTGATGCAGGTGATTGTCTCAGAATGTGAACATGTAGCAGTCACCTATTTCAATCATGAATGTGCTTTTCTTTAAAACAAGCAAACAAACAAAACAACAGACACACAAAGAGCTCACAGGTTTGAATTCTGTCGTCTCTCAGGCGTATCGTTGGATGATTGACTCTCGAGACGAATTCACAGAGGAGCGTCTGTCCAAGCTGCAGGATCCCTTCTCGCTCTACCGCTGCCACACTATCATGAACTGCACCAAGACCTGCCCCAAGGTGACCTATCACCACACACACACACACACACACAGTACAGCTCATATGTAGTGTGTATTGTGTTTTGGAGGATTGAATCTTTCTGTCTGTTCTCTTAAACATTTCAAAGTTCCTCTTAAAGTTCTTTCCTCAACCTGTGTTCTCTCCTTCTCAGGGCCTGAACCCGGGAAAAGCGATAGCTGAGATCAAGAAGATGATGGCCACATACAAGGAGAAGAAGGCGGCCACAGTCTGAAACCCCGGATGTCCTCTTAGACAACTTGTCCATCCATGATTAGATAATATATTGATTAAAAATTGCTTTTTGAGGTCTGAAGGGCCAGTGCACCTGTCAGCTCCACCACCATCACACTCTGTCAGGGATGTGTGTGTGAGAGGACTTGGTGTGACATAAACGCACATGTACAGTATGAATGCAGGAGAGGGAGTGTGTGTGTCTTACAGTCTTACATGTAATGTAACAGAGTTATTTATCTCCAGCTCTACTGTTTGTATGTGTGTGTATGTTATTGCACTTGTGAGAGACGATGCTGCATATTCAAGTAAAAACAGGGCGCTTTTCTTGTGGTTAAACATTTTTTAGCTTGTTGCTTTTCAAACATACAGTGTAATTGTTCCCTCAGATCTTCTAACATACCAACAGCAGTCTTTGTTGTGATGCAAAATAAATCATTAAAATGCCCGCAGCTGTTTTCATGGGTTGTTATTTGCTGCCATTAATGTTGCGTTTATTCTTTTTATACACAAGTACATGCGTTAGTTAGTGTCCTCTAGATGTCAGTACGGTGCAGTCTGAACAGCGAATGGGTTGAACTCTCAGCAGTTTCTTCAGTTTCACCAGGTTTACCTGAGCACTGTCACAGAGGCAGAAGTTAGTGTTGATGTATCGCAAAATCATGAAAGCTTAAGTGACTCATTATTTGAGATACTAGGTCATTATTTTAAAAAAGTGTCATTGATATATCTTACAGGAGTTTGGTTTTTGTGGAAATGGGCTTCCATCTATAAATGAATTGATCTAATTTGTGTTTAATTGCAGAAGTACAGCATAATACATTTTGCTTGTGAGACTGAAATAAACCAAAATAAGCTTTAGTCCTGCACTTAAGAGTTTTGAAAGAAGAAGATTGTGTTGTATTAGGATGTAATTGTTTCTAGATAACCATTTAATATTACAGGATGTTACAGGATATGCGTTTCATATTTGATGGTTAATGTAAATATGAGGGAAATATATTCAATGTAGATTAATACATTAAACTATTCCCATCATTTCTCAAATAAAAGTGACAGTACCGCAGTACAGAAATACTCCATTACAAGTAAAAATCCTGTGAAAAAAAGTTCAAACTTTTGAGCAACAAACTTTTACATCAAGTGTAGTGTAGTTTCATCTGTAACAATAGATCATTTTTCATAAACTGATCTTGCTTTTCATGCGTAAAAATCTTGATTGAGCGGTAAAAAAGCATAAAGATGGAAAGAATATAATTTTCCCTCCCGCATTTGAAAAGCATCCAATTTCTGACACTCGCTCACCTACCAGCGGTGACTCCGCTGCCTCCAGCAGCTCCCGATAATCGATCGGGTCATCGATACTTCTGATCCCCGCGGCGCGTCTCGGGATCAGACCAGATCGGGGATTATCCCGGTCATTCAGTTTCGGGGTCGGTGCTGGGACCGGGGGCTGGAGGCTGTGACTGGACGGGGAGGAGACTACAGATGCTGGGTGGTACAATGTGGCGCTGCGAGGTCCTCCTGCACTCAGAAGACGCATGAGAGCCGCGGACAGCCGGAGCGAGCAGAAGCAAAGTTAGGTAAGAAACTCTGAGGGGGGGTCTGCTGTTTGCATTTGGGAGTTTGGGCTTTGCTGGACCTACTTTTTTAATAGTTTTATTTCATGCATATACGAGCTAAGATAGTTCACTTGAGTGCCATTTGTCCCGAGACCTATGGAGAGAGAGAGAGAGAGAGAGAAAGAGAGAGAGGTCTGAGCTGTGAGGTGATTGTGAGGAGACTGGACGCAGCCTGCTCCGCGTTTCAAAGACAGTAAAGTATCCCGAGACTGGCCCTCTCAATGCAGACCGAATAATTGTGGATAATCTGCGTGTATGTTAATGGCTGTGGAGAGCTGACATGTGGTCCTGTGTTTTCACTGGAGAGAAGAAGGAGGAGGGACTTCACAGCACAGCCTGCAGTAATGGCACTACAATGGGGAGAGTGTGCCAAGAGGGAAAACACACACTCAGAAAAAAAGAAGGAAAAAAAGAGCAGTTGCTTCCAGAGGATGGGGGTCGATGAGGGCACATGGAGAGAGGATTATGAATTTTCTTCTATTTGTTTGTCAAAGTTGCATGAAAACAATGGGGAGAAGGTTTGATGACTGCAGTGCATCTCCTGTTGCTGTCCTTAGAAAGTCTCATTAATGAGTGTGTGTATGTGTGAGTGTGTCTGTGTGTGTGTTTGTCTAGGTGGGGGTATGGGGGGAGATGGGGTCTCTAGCTGGGAAGGGAAGAACTCAATTGTGGAGAGGGGGGCTAATCGCTCCCAGATGTGTGCTGTGAAAACATATGGTTTCCGATAGCCACTGTGATGCACAAGAAGAATGTGTGTGTTTGTATGTGCATGTGTGTGGGTGCCTGTGTTGTGCTGGTACACAAAGACACACACATATTTATTGATAGAAATGCCAAATGTGTGCAAGCAGTGTTTGAATCACGTTTTGTGTTCAGTGTGGCCTCACAGAGGTCTGCATGCAGCCAGACACACACACACTCACACACACTCACACACACACACTGTGTGAGAGGTGTAAAAAGCCCAAATGAAGTACTTCACGTCGAGTGTATGAAATAGCCCACAGTGCTGCAGCGGAGGAGGAGCATTCATACTTTCCATACAGTGGAAAAGTAGTTTGGTCAGTGTTGCAGGAAGTGAAGGTAATGGATTTTACTGTAACATTTTAACGCTCCAGAATTTCAACAGCAACTTAACAAAAAAAGTAACACTGATCCTCTGGCCAGGGATATCTTGATGCAGTCTGTGTTCATGTTTTTCTCTCCACATGTCATTTCCACTCATCCTAAGAAGCTCTTTTGCTTGGTGGAGTGAAGAAGAAAGAAAACGGGGGGGAGGAAGGGGTTCAAGGAAATGACCAGTGAGGGCGACAGAAGGGAAATGAAGGATGTGGAGGCAGACGGCGAGAGGGAGGGAGAGATGGAGAGAGAGGGGTAGGGTGGGGTTGAGGGGTCCTCTGTTTCTTTTCCTGGAATGCAGCCTCGAGACTGTCTGCTGCAGCGAGGAAAAGTAGGAAAACAGAGAGATTGTTCTTAAGAAGACAGACGTGCCACATTCTTGCTGTCAGAGTTTTCTCCCCCTCTTCTTTCTTTTTTTTTTCCTCTTACTTGCCGTGGCTGTTTGGGG
This sequence comes from Terapon puta, assembly GCA_028564955.1. NCBI lineage: Eukaryota > Metazoa > Chordata > Actinopteri > Centrarchiformes > Terapontidae > Terapon > Terapon puta. Next base: position 14,061,321 of record JAOXYL010000100.1, on the reverse strand, counting down.
CCTGTGGAGGGGATGGGGTGGGGGAGAGAGAGGAGAGCAATGGGGGGTTGGAAAGGTGACGGAGGGCAGGGGGAGAAAGAGGAGCAGGGAGTTCAGGAGAGCAAGGGAACATCCAGCACTGAACTCTTTATTCTGCTCATGTTGCTCTGTTTTGATTATTAATCCTCTCTCCCTGTCCCCCCTCCAGTGTTCAAGTAAGTCTACCTCCTAGAGTGACCATGAGAGTCCTCCTGCTCATCTGCATGCCAGGTAACTGTGCCGCTGTCCTCCATGAGCCCAGCAGTCGTTGAAGACCTCGAAAAACTTGCTTTCAAATGTTACATTTATTTTAACATTAAATAGTCATGGTAAATCTGCCAACGTTGGTTAGAGAAATAATTTTATGTCCTGTGGAAGACTTTGGTTCACTGCCTTGCTGAGAGCTAACTAAGTAGACTGACACCACTCTCATGACTTTAAGATAAGCAACTGTCTGTTAGCTTAGCTTAGCATGAAGACTGAAAACAGGGGGAACAGCTAGCCTGCCTCTGCCCAAAGAAAACCAAATCCACCTTGCGTACCTCTAAGCCTCACTAATTAGCGTATTATAAGTCGTTTGTTTAGTCCGCACAGAGAGCAAGGTGTTAAAATGAACACAATTTTACACTTTGTTTTCTACACTTACGTCCAGACTATTTTTCGTCCCAGCGCAGTGACTTCCTCAAGTCTCGTCGCCACAGTGAGGTTGCCAAGGCAACCCGCGGAGACTCCAGCGTTAATTTGTTACTTCCGGACGGAGCCGGACGAGCTGTTTCGCCCTGTTTCCAGTCTTTGAACTAAGCTAAGCTAACTGGCTTTTGACTGTACAGACATGAGTTTAGTGTCAATTTTCTCAGTGAGCTCTCAAGAAAGTAGTTAATTTCCCAACTATCCATTTAAATTGTGCAATAACGAGATTTTATTTATTAAGAGTATTAAAACTTGCCATTAGAAAACTCAACAAAAGCTGCCACGAAAAGCTTACAGTCATACCAGATCAAGTAAAACTGTAGCAGCAAAACCCAAGTGTATAGATCTGACAAGTTGTGTATAAATTTCTCATGATTGCTTCCTGTTTTGTTTTCCCCAAAAGTTACATATTTCTTTTGTTCATGACATAGTCTCACTTCAGAGCTCACACTGGGCTTCATCCCGCTGTGTGCATGTTACAAGGTGGAGATTTAGTATAAGTACAATGACATATTTTAGAAAACACCTGATATAAATACCAGTGCATGATAGTTACAGTATTGAGAGTGCTTGTAATTACTGATTCCCCCTCCTCTTTTTTTCTCTCATCACCCCAACTTTGTGATTACTGAATTGTTCTGAAATGTCAACAGTTCTGCTGCTCGCCCAGGCCCAGTACCAGGAACCGTTTCCTTTCTTGGGTGAGTTCATTAAGAGAATATTGGCCTTGATTGTTCCAGCTCAGCCTTGGTTTATATCAGAGCTCTCCACATCTGTTCCTGATTCCCTGATGTCCTCTGATGTGTCACCTCGCCTGGAGGAGTTCTTTCTCCTCCTTCCATTGTTATTTACCACCCGCATAGCAACTGTTGTCACAGTGTAAATAGCACGATGATCACTCTGCATGTTATTATTTGTAAACATCTTGCATATGAAGTCATCCACTCCGACCTCGAAAACTGCTCATTTTGTGCAGTTTTGGCACACAGGTGGTTCATTTTATATGTGTGTGTGTGTGTGTGTTTGAGGAGTAACTGACTGTAATTGGTTTCACAACATCAACCACCTGTTTGTTTTTATGGCTTCACAGAAGACTATGGGACGGATTATTTCCCAGGTAAAGCATTTTCAGGTTAATAGAAGTATTCCTATGTTTAAACCATAAAGTTTTTTCCTAAAAGTGGCTCTTTTCTTGTTCAGAGGGTCAGGTCTCTGAAAATCCTGACACTCTTCTTGGAACCTACCAGCAGCAGGTTCGACTTGACCCAGTGGTCCGCCCAGAAAAATCAGGTATATCTGGTAAACTTTCCTCCTGTCTGAGTCATGATATTTAAGTATCGTGTCTAGACATAATTTGTAAATGTGTTTTCCATGTGTATACCAGAGTCCGATTTGGAGACGGAGCCCACGGAGCCTGGCCCTCTTGGTAAGAAAACTTCGGAGAAAGGAGGACAGGTAATCGGTTGTTTAGTTTGTGTGGAGGGAATATTTAGCTTTTTCCTTTTTTTGTCTCCAGATTGCAGAGAGGAGCAGTATCCCTGCACCAGACTCTACTCTGTTCACCAGCCATGCAAGCAGTGCCTGAACAGCCTCTGCTTCTACAGGTACAAACAAACATACTGTCTGATCCATCTCAGACTTCCCATAAATAACTGAGACCACTATTACTTCATCTCCCAGAGGCATGTTGCATGTGCCATAGACCAAATGTTAGAATGCAAACAGAGAGCTCAAATTCAGTATTTACATAATTTCCTGAATAATATCCTTATGGAAAATGCATGACTCTTGGTCTATTCTAAGGCAAAGTAAATATGAGTTATCATAATCTACATTGCCTTTATGTGGCTACTGAACACTGCAACTTCAGCAGGATGGACATTCAGTATTTCTGGGCTATAGATGTAAGACTGGTTGTCCTGCAAATTGTCTTTCTGATTGTCACATGAAAAGGCAAAGAACATGAGCATACTATTTTAAGTCACATATTATTACACATTTGGTGCATATTTACAGAATCAGGATGTTGAATGTGGGATTCACTGAAAGCGGTCATGTTTACCATGTCAGACAGTACAACAGTGTGGCTCTCTGATGAGTTTGGACTGGAATGAAGATGGCTGTTGGTGAACTGCTCCTTTAACTGGCACCTCTGTGTTTCAGCCGATCTCTCCATGTGTTTTTCATTTAGTTTGCGACGGGTGTATGTCATCAACAAGGAGGTTTGCGTGAGGACCGTGTGTAGACATGAAGAGCTTCTCAGAGGTGGGTATATCGTATTCTGTGGGGGGCATTTCTTTTAGGTGTTTACATATTGAGACTTTGAGACTTGTCATTAAAACTGTGTCTCTGTGCGTTTCAGCTGACCTGTGTCGTGATCAGTTCTCCCGCTGTGGCGTGGCAGCACTGAGTGGCCAGTGTTCATCACTAGGAGGGAGCTGCGGGAAGAGCTGTGGTGGCTGCTGATTGAGTACAGAGATCGGGGAAGCTACCTGCCCACATACTGCCACCTTTGTACCACTCATCTTCTCACTCCTCCTCCTCCTCCCAGTTTCTCCTCACTTTGCCTCTTGACTCCGCCTGTACAACTCATTACTCCTGTGCCAGATGCACTCCTGCATTTGAAGTTTTTTTTTCTGTTTATCTTTGTCTTTTTCCAATGTATGTCTTCCCAGTAGATCCTGTGTGTATGGATAAATATACTCCCAAGAACAATGATGATTGTATAAATCACTGGTGCTATAAAATCATCACACTGGTGCTATAAAAACTAGATGCACATAAAACTGCAGAACGTCTTTTTTTCTATTTTATTTTGTTTGGCATATTGTACCGTATTAATCTCATGCTTTGTGTTTGTTGATATGTTACTGTACTTGTGTTGAAAAGCAGTCATTGTCACGATGATCAGCTCATCGATGGTGGCCACTGTGCACTGACACCAGACAAAACAAATCAATATACAGCCGCCAATAGTCTCATTGTAAAAGATCGTGAGATGTGTGAAGAAACAGGTGGTGAGTGACCTCAGTTTTTGTACTTTTGCCACCTGGATCTGTGCTTAGCAACCAAGCAGCAAGCTTACGTAAATATATTCCAGTGGCAACAAGTGCCTCAAAAAGGCACCTCACAAATGGCCTCTGTACTACTGCTTTGTTAAACTGTCACTATAAAGACTGAGAAAAAAAATAAACTTTTTTTTTACTATAGCTGTTGAGTGTGTGATTGAGTCGAGCATGAGTCATCGCTGTAATGTAATCTGAGGCTACGGCTCAGTGTGCTGAAAAGTATTTATGAAATACATGAATTATGGTACACAGAGTGAGTTTATTCTCCTGCAGACATGTGGCTTCCATGTGTACCGTCCATACAAGTCACATTGCTGCAATTAATCATTAATCTGACAGTTTATACAGTAAGCAAAAAGTATGTACACCTAGTAAAACTATTGTTAACTAATAAAAAACACATACTGTAAGCAGAGCGTCAAACTGCAGGGCTCGGCTGCTCATGGTCCCTTTTTCAATTATAAAACTGTGTCTATAGATCACATAATTAGTCAAATATGGGTCTGTTTTGCGGACAAAATACAGTGAAGCTGTTTCATTATGCCCAAGTCATTTGTTTCCTGGCACTCACACATGGAGAAGACCTTCCCTTTCCTTCTCTTAGCATCCGCAACCATTAATATAAATGCAGGAGAATCATGGCCAAGCTGCACAACTGGCAGGTTTTCGTTCTTGCACTACATCCAGTTTCTGTCTGGCGGGGGAAACCTGCGGTGATATGAGTTTCTTCATGAATAAGGGCAGGAAGTTTGGGAAGATGTTGAGCAAGGATCAAGTGCAGATGGTTGCCAGTAATCAGCAGGCTGCTGGCGTTTTCAGCACAGCTGCTGAATCACATTGCCTGTTGCTGCTGTGCTGCAAGTCGAGTTAAGTGTTTTTTCCTTTACAAAAACATCAATGAAACGGCCTCAAAAATAACTGGCTCTAATGTCAGCGTCACACAAAAGTCTCAGTCTCAAGTCTGAGTAAAACAAATCACATTTTAAACAGGTTTAAACAGATTGTGAACAGTTTTTAGTAAAGTTTTTGTATGTAAAATATTGCTCAGACATTCACAATTAATGGATTTTCCCTGTGTTAAACATGTGTTGTGCTGGTGTTGCTGGTTTTAAGCTGCTTCTTAGTTTCCTGCTGACAATAAGGAGGATGGAAGCGAAGGCTGCCGCCGTTTCATCTCCTGTTGGAGCTGCTCTTTCAGGGTGGACACCTGCAGTAAGACAGTGGGTGATAAAAACTTTATATACACACACACACATACACATATATACATACATACATACATATATGTAAATATGTATGTATA
>JAOXYL010000100.1:14030716-14045950 GCA_028564955.1 Terapon puta | reverse complement strand
TGCTTTTGTCACTTTTTTGTGTGTGTAACTTAGGGCAACATCATGGATGCCTTTGAGGAAATTGCATTTATATGATTCACTGCACTGAAACTACAAGACCTGCAAAAGAGTGATAAATGGCTAAAGATGTAGTGTTATACAGCCAAAGACTGTAGGATTTTGCTCCAGCTTTGAGTGTGGTCCTTTGGGAAAGGCAAATACACTTCAGCCAAGTGAAGTGAACAGGGTTGGATGTTTAATATAAACTGGTTCATTTCAAGCCCACCAAACCCTTTTTGAGGTCACATACATCCCTGAGATTACCTTACCTGGAGAATGTAGGTGTTCAGGTCAGCTTTGTCCTGGGCCAGGCTCTCATTCATGTTTCCCATCTTGGCCAGAGAGTCCCTGAGAGCCGCATCCTCAGACTGCAGCTTGTTAAGCATCAACGAAAGCTCCGCCTTACTGCTCTCAGCCTGAAGGAGAAATGAGGGTCATACAAAGGTCAACATGAAGACACAGCATATCAAATTAAATGCACAACTTAAATGAGCACAAGCTGTCTTTTTTTTTTTTTTTACCCGAGTGAGTGCTTCAGAGAGTTGGGACCTCTCGCTCTCCAGCAGCTGCCTCTCAACCTCCACCTGCTGGTGAGTCTCCCTCACTGCAGACAGCTCTCCTCGCTGAGCGGAGGCTCGACTCTCACTCTGATCCCACTGCTTTTGTCTGTAGCAAAACCAAACACATGCAGTAGTATAAAAAGATACTGATGAGAGAGTCGGGCTCTGTGCATGCTAGTGTGTAACATTTGAATCAAAATACACTTAAAGTAACAAAAGTAAAAGCACCCTAATAATAAACTGAAAAAATGATATTCTATTATTCGATTATGTTCACTGGTGTATTAATGTGCTCATCACTTTAATGCTGTTGGTAGAGATGAGGGCAATTATAATTGCTTCATACACTGCTGGGTAGTTTAATTTACAATATTACATAATTTATTAATGATTTATATTTCATATCAATAATATGAATATGCAAAGTAATTAGTGTTATAAAGCAAATGTAGAGCAGTAAAAGGCACAGTATCCTCTGAGATGTAAGCCATACAAAGTATCATCAGTAGCTGGATGGAACTACTAATTACAAATCTTCTGAGTGGCTTCCTGTGAAGGTGTGAAGGTATGCACTGTGTGGATTAGTGTCCACATCACATTCATTTAATCTCCATCAATTAGCTTCCTTACATCCTCTGAGTCTCTGCCTTTGCCCGGTCTCTCTCCTGTAAGGCGGCCTCCTTCTCCTCCCTCTCATGATCTCGCTCTCGCTGCATGGACACCACAGTCAACTGAAGCTTCTCGCAGTCCATTTGTAGGGTCTGACTGCCACTTTGTGCTGCCTGTGCGGCCTTCTCCAAGCTCACCTTCTCACTGTAATGTCCGTGACGTGTGAGAGAGGACAGTGTATTGTGGAGTTATAATCACTAGTAGATTCAGGGATTAGGAGCAAGTTGTGAAAGGTGATATAACTGTGAACCTGGCCAGCGTGTCTCTCTCCTGCTTCAGACGGTCCTTCTCTCGCTGCACGGTCTCCCTCTCTCTCTGAGCAGCATCTTTCTCTCTCTGCAGAGCTTGATTTCTCTGCTCAGCATCTCTTTTGGCCAAATCTGTCTCTGAAAGCTGCTTGCGCAACTGTTGCATGGAGGACTGGCAAGAGAGCAGACGCCCTCGAATGTCCTGCAAACATAAGTAGAGTCACTTACCGCTACACTCAGAAATAATGCATCCTAAGGTACAACTGTTGTATCCTTGACATTGGTACTTTTTGGTACCCTTTCATGTGAACAAACTCATTTCTTCCTGATTTGCTTGTCTTTTTTTGCTCAGACTGGCACACATGAACAGGTCCAATATTAAAGTTTTTTGGCCTTCCATACACTGTCTCTTTATATTGCACCTTAACATTTAGAGTAAATATTACTGTTAATAACTGTTTGGGAACACATACTTACTGTTTTGCCTTTTTTAAAAATTGCCTTGAGGTCCAATAGTATGCCCTAGATCAGTGTAGTCTGTCTCTATCCATGTAGATGTTTTTGGTTTTACATGCAGAGATCTTTAGATATATAACTGATATTTAGGTATCCTTCTGTGAGATTTCAGCATCCACCCCATTACAGTGAAATTTCTTTGGTAAAAAGTAGTTCCAGTGAAGAGGATGAGGTCTGTGGATTTTCAATTGTCATAAAGAGAGGAATAATTCTCAGACAAATATGAGGGGAAAAACAACCAAAACACCAGTTTTACGTGAGAAAATGTGTTTTTAGAATAGTTAAATTTGAGCTCTACAAATTAATAAAACAGCACAGTCCAACGCACCATTTAAATCTAAATCATCTCAGTTTAAGTGCATCTTAATGAAAACTGAAAGTATGAATGTCTGATATTCCCTGAGCAAGAAATGTCCATAAAAAAGAACAACATCACTAATGTGTATTTATCTGAGACAATGAAATGGATGGAAACAGAGAATGAGTGTACCACACAAGCTTTATCTTTTGGGTTTGACAATTGACATGTCACCTGCAGCTGGAGGGTCTTGTTTGTGACTGCAGAGCGCAGAGCCGACAGTGCCACTTCTGGGAGGGGAGCCAGCAAGGAGGGCCGGGAGGGGGAGGTCGACCTACGAGGGGAGGAGGAGGAGCGGCGAGGCGAGGAGCCACGGATCAATGCCAACAGCGGAGCCCCCGAGTCATCCTGGTCAGCCTCTGATGATGACTCTCCATCTGACAAAACTGTCTGTGACAAAGAAAGTTCAAATGAGGCGCTTCCATCTTCATGATATTGAACTGTGTACACATGCGCTGATGTTTACCTGAGCGATGTCCCGCAGGGTGTCTAATAGTGTCTCAGAGTGAGTTCTCATCATCTGCATGTCAGTCTCATCATTACCACTCTGCTCCTGAAGGAAAAGAGGAGGGAAAAACTGTTACAGATTTAAAAGGATAAAGTTGGCATTTTATTTATTTTTCAAATCTCATGAAAAGACCAGCACCAACAATGCATTAGTGCTTCTCTGACTTCCCTGCTTTGCCAGTTTCCAACTGACAACATGTGTACTTGAACTAGATTGCATATTTTTATTTAAATAAATGTAACATGTCCAAAAATATTTATATAATAGTTCTAATGTAACTCAAACCGGAGTAAATATAAAATTATTTCTTGGAGATGTTCTGCTGCTAATTGAAGTTGGAGGACAATGTGTGTAAAAATGTGACCCCTCACCTCAAGCCTCCTCATCAGTCCGACAATTTCTCTGTCTCTCTCCTCCATTTGGCCCTTTAGCCTCTCCACCTCCCGCACTGAGTCCGACAACCTGAAAGTTTAGCCAATAAAAACCGTTTTTGAAAGGCTTCATTAAAATACTGTTTAATGAGTAAGAAGTTGTCAAGTAAGGGAGCTGAAACACAATCACCAACCTGACATTGAGCTCGCTCCTCTCCGCGTCTGTCCTGGTCTGCAGATTCATCATCTCTGACACTCGCTCTCTCAGCTGCTGCTCCAGCTGAATACACAGAGCCTTCTCCCGCTCCAGAGCCACAGCCGCTCCACCCTCGCGGCTGTGCAGCGTGGCAGACAGACCTGCACAGGACACCTGAATGGAGTGGGCCCCCCGAGCCAGCTCGTTCCGCATGTCTGACAACTCCCTGAGAAAGGAGAGACAATATCAATGGAGATGGAAGCGATAGATAAGATTCAAACCAGAGCACAGGATACAGCACCACTCAGCTCAAGTGTTTACGCAGTGTTGATCTTAACCTCTCAGTAGCGCTCTTCAGTTCGCAGACATGCCTTCGAAAGCCGACCACCTGTCGCCATAGCATCAGCAGCCGGCTGTGCTCGCTGCTAAAGTAACTGTGGAAAGACTGAAGCCAGGGACAGAAAAAAAACAAGTAAATGATCAATTATATGTCTTCATTTAAATACATTCAAAATGTTTGATGGCTTCCTGAGCATCCCTTCCCTCACCTCCTCTTCTCTCCTCCAGTCAGACTCCTTTTGTTCCAGCTCCTCCCTGGCTTTGGTCCAGTCAGCAGTGAGCCTCCGGATGTCCTGGCTAAGAGCCTCGTTGGCCAAACCGGCCTGCTCCAGCTGCTCTCTCAGCATGGCATTCACTGCAGACAAACTGCTGCTCCTGCAGACACAACAAACAGAAAATAAATAACGTTGATGAAGCAAGTCGGGCACAATGATACTGTGAGGTTCTTCTTGCACATGAGACTGGTCACCTCTGTTGTTCCTCCTCCAGATGGATTAAAGCTTCCTCCAGGTTACTGCTTGGTTCGTCTTGATTGCGACCGTTTGATGTTTCACTCTGGCCCTGAATTTAAAAATTGGAGGGTTAAAGTGTTGTCTGTGGAAGGTGTGGAGGAAAATGTAAATCAATAAACAGCACTCACACTCAGCCGGTGTTTCTCCATATCTGATGATCTGTCCTGCAGCATCTGCTCAAGATCCCCACACCTCTTTTTGTACTGAAGTACCTGAAGTCACAGAGAAAGTGTGACCGGCTTGTAACACCCAGATGACTACCTCTCATATAAAGACTAAATAAAATATTCACACCTTGGCCTGCAGCTTCTGCACCAGCTGCGCCTGCCTCTGCTGACCCTCCTGGTATGCGTTGAGTTTCCGCTTGTATGCCGCCTGCTCCTCATCAAGCCGCCGGCGTAAATCCACGTTCTGCTGCGTCAGGCTGCGTGACTCTGGTGAATCGTGGTCCCCATCTCCTGTCTCGAAACGCAGTGCCTGCTCCAGCTGTGGGTTTAATTAAAAGGCAGAGGCAGAGTGGCAAAGTTTAATTTCACACAAGCATATTTCACAGGCAGTCACCAATCTGCTCCTTGCTGTGAATTTAGGGACACACCTACACGTGCTGTAAATCCCAACATGTGCACAATTTCAAGTTCATTCTTGACCTTGGAAACAGCAGTGAGAATAATACGAATAATGTGGCTGTAATGGCTAATGTGTTGTTTTTTTGTGACATTGATTGTATCAAATTTTGGGACTTTTGATTTTCAACTCCTCTGCTCCATAAGATGCTGCACATGTAAATGTTGACACTCTAGTAAGGTTGGTGTTTTAATGATATTGTAATAAAAGCAGCAGATCACAGATGAAGAGATTTTACAATCCACATTGTTTTCAGGTTCATTACTTACTACCACACTCATAGTTGTAGCCTTCTGCTTTTTGCTCTGAACCCCTTATTTTGTGCATTTCTGTGCAAACTGGATCACTAATCATGCTGACACATATATAAAGTTGTCTAAACAAAAAACTATTTTCTGACGAACATCTTCTTTCAGTCACCTATCATAGCAGAGAGTTGCACAATCCAACTGATCGCACCAAATTAAATCAATTGATTAAAAAGGGGAATAAATAACTAAAATCTTTATTATCAGAAACCTGTTGCAGAAACCTCTCTACAAGTTTATGGATGCAGGACAAAAATGTTGTTTAATATCAGTTACAGTATTAAGTAGACTTTTATAAAGAACTTTGTTTCTTTGAGGATGAACAGAACTTCATCTGAGGTGTCTGCTGTTTCTGGATGCAGACCTGCGTGTTTCCTTCGGTAATGTTCAACCCAAAGGGAGATGCGGAGCCCACCCACCACTACACCTCCTCTCGCCTCCACTGAAGCCCCTGTTTACAGTCGCCCCGGGTGACAGACGCCATGGCAACATTCCACTTCAGCTCATTCCAACCCCCATCACCTGGGAGACCAGCAAATCTCAGACAAAGAAAGACCAAGAAAATACTGAAATGGAAAAAAGGGGAAAGAGCCCCAGCATTCCCTTAAGGTGAACATAACCTTGAGGGTTTTGAAGGTCTTGTAGTTTTGCTTTTTATACAAAGGGTGCAGGTGAACGTGTAGAGTGTCACAGTCTCAGACCCCCTCTCTCTTTTTATGCACTTCTCAGCACACTTTTTCCTACTCTGCCTGTCCCACCTCACTGTCAGTTGTTGCTCTTGTGTTTTGCCTCACTCACCCTCTCACTGATGGCACCGTACTTGATGGCGAGCTCGTCTCGGTCCGCCCGGCTGTGAGCCAGCAGGTCCTCCAGCCGGGCCAGCTCTCCCTGTAAAACTCGGTTCTCCTCCTGGAGGGACATGACTGAGGACATGGCTCCAGCTGCAGACAGGAGCAACAGTCAAGCGGAGAAAAAGGAGGTCAAAACACACACCTGACACAATCAGAGCAGACGACTCACGGCTATCGTTGAGGTTCTTTGTGACAATCTCTCGCACTCGTGCTGGCAGACATGTAGGGGGGGCATCTGGTGAAGGGCCACGGACGGTCAGTCTCTTCTCCTCAGACAAAACGCTCTCCTCCAGCCTCTGACGCACAAAGCACACACATTTGCTGTTTTACATTTGAGATACTTAACAGAGACAATGACATAAATGAGACCCCCTGATACAGAGTGCTATCGCTCCATACACAGACAGTGACATCCAGACATAACAGGATGAACTATGAGGATGACGATGTGTTTGAAAACTGATCCAAGACTGAAAACACAACGCAACACAGCATTCACATGAAACAGCAGCTTGACTTGTCACATCACACAACAGCACTGCATGATTAATTAGCGATGGGGGGGTGGACAAGCACCTCACCTGTATCACAGACTCCAGCTTGTTGGAGTCTGTGTCTGAGTTTTCCGCAGCGCTCATCGCAGCAGATATTTCAGCCCCCCCCACCCCAACAGAAGTGAAGAGGATTAACTCCCAGTCAAAGCCTCGTCTTCACAAGCTGAACCGGTCCGTCTTCTGCTCTCCAGCAGGTGCAGTTAAAAGGAAAAAGTTCACAACCTTGAGGAGGTGTTACTGCTGCTTGAGCAGGCAGAGTTTGGCCACAGAGGAGTAGAGTGTGACCGTCCTGTCGCCTCCTCCTCATACTCCTCCTCCCCCGGAGCAGGCAGGCGGAGATTGAGGACAGCAGGATTAGCAGGTTTTAAGACGCACACCCCCTCCGGACCAGATCCACCACTACACTCTCACTGCCTGCACTCAAAACCCTCCAGACCACAACAAAGACACGGCAAAGAGAGGACAGAATAAAAATTTAACAGCCTCCTCCCTTTGAGGATAACAACATGTTTTGACCTCCTTTGACTTTCTTTGCTTCAAGGGAAGAATTTCTCTTATCAATTTTAAGGGACATATTTACTGCATGTTACATTACTCAAAAGTTGTATCTTAACTTTGCATTGAGTGACTGGGTTTGTACTGCCAGCCCCACTGAGAATCAGGAGGTCACTTTTTCTGTGATGGTTGTTGGTTATCCAGGTCACAGTAATTTCTTAGAGTACGAATAAATTTTACTCTTCTTGAAGAGAGCCCATTTTGCAGGGTGAGATTAAGATGCAGGGCCGGACTCACAAACTACAGGAACGTGAGGCAATAGTGGGCTGTGGTTCGCACGTGCTCCCCAAATGATGTACAGGCTCTTATCGCTGAGAAGATATATATAATATTCATAAATTGCACAGTTTTGATGAGTTTTAGCAATTTTTGAAAAAGACGCTGGCAAGTTTTGGCAACACTGCCTATGAAGAACACAGAGCCAGTCTCAATCACCACTGTTTTGCATCTTTTGGATGACAGCTAGTGACTTTACAGACATTTATTTAAATGAAAATCATCTTGACTCTATCTTTAACAACATATCAGAATAATCCTACGGTTGAGGAAACATTAACACAGTTTTCTGTACTATAAACTAAAGGATTAGGTTGTCTTTAAATCTCTGACCCCAGTTTATGGTTAGTACACGGACGCAGATTCAGAGCAACAGTGCTTTTCAAAAGGAGCATGTAGACATATAAACCTATGACACCCTAAACAAAACAACACTAAACAAAAGGGGGTCTGCACTGCATGACGCAGTGTTTGGATTGTCATAGTTACAGACAAGAGGGGCATTGTGTCAATAACAGAGCCTTAACACACACACGCACGTTTGTACTTCTATACTTGCGAGGAACCTCACAAAATTACATTTTATGCAATTTGTCTGTGTGATTTGATACGCCTGCATGAAATTAGTTAGGACCAAAAGTTTGACTTATTTAAGATCTGTAGTGGCCCCAAAGGCCTATTAGTAGATGACTTAAGTATAACATTGATGGAAAAAGGACTCAGAAGTACAAATGCCACACTGTAAAAATGCGCTGACAGCATTGCTTATGTGTAGATGTATAAATATTATTAGCAAAATGTGCTCAAAGAATGAAAGGTATTTTGCTATTATGACTTCTATTATTATGTCATTAATATTTGTGCATCCTTATGTTTAACACTTCACTGTTGCAGCCTGTCCAGGGGGGGGGGGGGGCTGATTTTAATACTGTTGCGTGGTTACATATATTTTACATTCAGAAAATAATGAACTTATACCACATGATGTAATGTTGTCAAGTTTTGAAGGCAAAATCTTAGTCTAAAAGGTAACTTGTAACTAAAGCTGTCAGAGAAACGTGGAGGGGTAAAACAACAACAACAACAAAGTTTTCCTCTCAGGTGTGGAGTGGAAGTTTAAAGTGAGGGGAATTAGAAACAGAGATATAAGTGCCTCGCATTTGTACTTATACACAGCACTCCTGTAAAAAGTTTTGTAACTGACTCCAAACTAACAGCTTCTCTCTCCAGATTCAACCTGCTAAATAAATCAAATCTCTCTCATCAGAGATCCCCTGCTTCCCCTTTCACACCTCACATACAGGGAACACACACACACACACACACACGCGCGCGCGCGGGCTGCTACGTTTTTAATCCGCCTCCAACATCCTCTTTATCCTCACACACGGCGACACAAATGAAACAGGACACGCCCAAGTTTTCAAAAGTCTGTGAGGACTCAGAGGAGGGGAGACCGAGTGGAGCTGAACGTGAAACTGTGCAGCATCCGAGCATAAACCGGATCGTGATTTCTCAGTTTGTTCGAGCAGAGATGCGCAAACACCGCGCGCTGCCGTGGAGACAACAGGCTGGAAACGAGGCGCCTCGGAGCCGCAGCCCGGACCGCCCCGTGTTTATCCCTCTGACTCAGCCTCACCTCGACGGATCCGTCCGGGGGGCTCCATCCCGCCGTCACCCCCCCTCCCCTCCGCGATCCTGAAGCGGCCTGAAAGAAGATCACAGAGGCGGAAACGGGCTCGTCCGCCGCGGTCGGACGTGGATCAGCAGCCGCTCGCCTCCTCCGAAGTCTCCTCCATGCTTTTTCCGGGGAGGGACTTCCAGTTCAGCCGCGCTGTGTGTTTATGTTGGCGAGTGAGAGCCCCCCCTCACCCCCAGTGCACATGATGGGGACTGATCACAAATATACCCGGAACTACTGCGTACAAAATTATATTTGTTACTTCATCAACAAATAAAAGGAAATCTTACAGTGAATAAACCAGCAGCAGTTTGATTGACATTTCCTGAAGTGCAGATGAAAAAAAAGAAAGATGATTTAGGAAAATGAATAAAAATAACGAAATTACGTTTTGAAAACTCAAATCCAGGCAATGTCAAATAATGATGCTTTATTTTTGCTCAATTAGGCTACGTTATGTTTTAAAGTGAAAGTGATGATGGGCTAAATCTAATTCCAGGTATCCCATAACCACCTGTAGCTCCAGCTGGGTGACAGATGGAAGGAAAAAACAACATAAAGTGTCTCAATAAAGTGTTTGACCACCGTGAGCCTCTAGAACATCCTCAGCGATCCTGAGCTCTGACGGAGGGTTGGTCACCTTCTTTCAAAGTATATTCACTTGTTTTCTGTTTGGATGATGGTGATGAGAGATGAGAGTGCTGACTATGACGCTGGTCCAAAATGGTGTTTAGTTGGGTGAAGACTGATGATGATGAAGTACTCCCATCATGGTGAAAGTGATTCAGTGCAGAATGAAGTTGATCCTTTGAAACAAGTTTTTATGATTTGTAGTCACTTTTCTTTTTGCCTCATACACTGACCTGACATTTGGGCATTTCTGTACATTTTTTAAAACCTTGGGCATCTCCAGAGAAAATAAGTTTAAGTGTAAAATGTAAAAACAATTGCAACTGGTGTGGGAAATACAAAATCCAAATACATTTCAGATTTATGTCACAAAATCCTTATATTCAGGAGAATCAGAGAAATACTGCAACGTCCTGTTATCCATCCATTTATGGAGCCTGGAGTCTGTCTCAAGTATCTTGGGGAGAGGCAGGATACACCCTGGGCTGGACGCCAGTCAGTCGCAGGGCTGACATTGAAGTCAGTTAACTTAACCTGCATGTCTTTGGATTGTGGCAAGATGTTGGAGTACCCAGAGAGAACCCACGTCGACTCAGGAAGAACATGCAAACTCTACACAGAAGGGCCCCTGTCAGCCATGGATTGAGCCCAGAACTATCACCACTATGCTGCCATATCTCGTACAACTATTATGATAATTAGAATTATTATTGAAGAATGTGAAACACTTTTCAGTACATCACAAAAATAAAGACAAGAGCCAGTGAAAATTTTATTTATTTATTTACAAGAAGACATATATTTATACACTTTAGATCTTTTGCAGGAAGGCACTTGATCAAAATTAGATTAAGGAAATTTCAGTTTGGTAAAAGGCATATTCTAAAAAGCAACACAACATGAGGTGAAGATGTATGAAGACAAATGTGGACAAACCAGAAGAGCAACAAACTTTGAAAGACGAAAGACAAAAATGGCAATCATATTTTACGCTGTGATTTAAAAACGCACAATTTTTTTAATGAATTAAGGAGATTTAATGTAAAACTAATCATCAATTATTAATATAGCTTTGCAAGATCTCCTAAAATAGAAAATAGGAAACAGAAAACGACACACATATTTGTATAGAGCTAAACAAAACGTGGATACTTCAATAGGTAAACCATTCAACTTCCCTAAATGGTAAAAAAAAAAAAAAAAAAAACTTGAGATGAGTGTTGCTGGTGTGATGAGACAACTGGAAACTGACAGGAACAGGGAAATATGTGTATGATGCTGTAAAGATGAGGTTATATGATCAAATCAGATTTATGGACAGATTAACAGTGGAAAAAGAGAGAAAGGCACCCCACTGCAAATCAGTGTGAAAATGAGAATATGATTGTAAAGAGTATGTACATTTTACTGTTTGTTCCTCCAAAGTGTGTTGGTCGCCGAGCTTTAGTTTACGTGAACAGATTCTTTACAGAACAAGTGCAGCGAGACGGTCAAGTTTCCTTACAGTTCCTTTCTTTTAGTTTCTTTTTTCTTTCTCTCTTTTTTTTGTCACAAGCGTCCGTGGAATGTGTGGAACCTGAGTGTGTGCACGTTTTCCCGCAGCTCAACTAAACTGCACCCATCCTGATTTGACAGCATCTTTACTGGAGCTGTGGAGGAGAGGGGGGGGCGAGAATAATGGTGATGATGATGGGTTGTGAAAAGGATTTATCATGAACACAAGTACGAAAGATGGACAGGATGGATTTCTACACAGGCAAAAATGCAGGATGTTTTCTAAAAAAACTTACTTAGATCCTGCAGACGTGAAATCTCCCCACAGGTCAGAACTGGGTTGGGCTGCAGGGACGGGGGACCCGAAGTCTAACAAAGGGGCTGCATGAGGAGACAAAAATCATAGAAACCATGAATACTCTTTACAATCATGTAACAATGTTTAAAATATGTGACTTGATGCAATAACGCGGTGATCACCAGGGTTAGTCTGTGCAGACACAGGCGTCTGTCCTCCAGGAGGCGGGATGACACCTCCAGCCTTTGCACCTGGTGGGGGTGGGAGCAGACCTCCACCCATAGGCCGCGCTTTGGCAGCACCCGCATCCTTCTTCTTGATGTTCTGCAACAAACAGAATTATGTTTCTGAGCGTGTCTAGTGTTTAATTAGCAACTATTTTCTTCACTAAAAATATCATCGTTCAGTTTATTATTCCATCCTTTTAATTACGTCAGATGTCCTAAATGCTCACCCCAATGCTGATCTTGATTGTCTGTCCCTCTTTGAAGCTCAGATCCAGTTTGGGTGCTGCGCTCTGACTAGCTTCCTGCTTTGCAAGTTCACCCTCTTGCTTCACCCACCTTGGGAATTAAGAGTTTGAGGGCATGATACCAATCAGAAAACATGAAACTGAACAGTTAACAGGTCAGCGTCTTTATAATTTGACAGTATTGTAACAAACTCGACCTCTTTTAGACACATTAAGAATCAAAAGAAATAAACTATATGCACGACCTCACGCACCATCATCTTGCCATTATATAAATATCAGTAAATATTTGTTTGTGTCAACAAATATGTATTAGGTCATATAAACAGGTGCAAAACCAGAGACCAGGTAGTCAAAAGCAAAAGGAGGTGAACCTACTTAAAATGGTCTTGTAATGCTACGTTGAAGTCAAATGAGTCTCCACGATCGGCGAAACCCACACCGATGAAAGCATGGCGTCCTATATAAAAGCAATTGTAAAGACAAAAATTTACTTTGGATTATATGATAAAACATAAAACATACAGAAACACATTGTTCTATTTCAACATTCGATTACACAATAATGTATTTCTAAACAAGTGTGATATTACACTGAAGAAGTTTTTATTTGTTTAAAGCTCTGATAAAAGCATCTTACCATTTCCATCCTCTATCCGGATCACAAAATATCTGCTGGAGTCTGTGACTGCTTCAACGGCACATCCCGGATACTGTTCGACTGGAGCCTGAGCAAACAACTCTCCTGCAAAGAGCAAAGAGCAAATTGAAATGGAAATGAAATATTTTCTTCCTGGGAAGAAATCAAATAAAATGTTTTTTTTTTTTGTAAGAGGAAGCAGACAGAGCTTGTAGACAAGTGCTTCGATCATGACGTGATGTTGTACATATTTCTTGTTGATGATAAACAGAACATTGTATAATTGAAAATGGGATTATTATTGAATATTAATATAACCATTTTGTAGAATTATATATTTTAGCATCACTGCTGTCTTATGAGTAAAGTGCTCCATATGAGACTGCACGTATACGATCAGAAGTGATTCTTCACTTATCATAATCAAAACCTGTGTTAAATCAAGAGAACAGTCTTATAAGCACATGCATAAGCAGATGGATAGACTGAAAAGCATTTATCTTTGAGCTGTGTTGCCTTAAGTTAAGTCAGCCTGGGATGACCCAACAGTTCCACCAATTGCACCAGATCTACTTTAAGGTTTTATCTTGCTGAGACTGGACACAAATCTTGCACC
Source organism: Terapon puta (assembly GCA_028564955.1). Taxonomy (NCBI): domain Eukaryota; kingdom Metazoa; phylum Chordata; class Actinopteri; order Centrarchiformes; family Terapontidae; genus Terapon; species Terapon puta. Next base: position 14,032,635 of record JAOXYL010000100.1, on the reverse strand, counting down.
TGGTTGGTAGCAGCTATTCAAAATCTGGTCCATTTCAATAGTAACAACTCTAAACTCTAAACAATTGAGAATACAATTTAGAAACAATTCCTGATTGTTTTTTGACTCTCACACATTCAAAATATTTCACACACTAAACCAAACCAAATGAAATTATTTATTGAAAAAGAGTGGTCGTGCATCATCAACATCGGATGTAGCTGCATCTCGTCGTAGTTTTAGTTTTTTTAATTCATCACACGGCTGGACGTAGCTGAGCTGATGTAGCTCGCCCCTGAGTGCAGGGTCACACTAAAGGCCAGAGGAATTGAAGGCTCACTGTAAGTGCTTTACTAACATTTGATACTATGATTATGAAATGTTAAGAGACTCACTAGAGTTAATCACTCACTTCTTCTGATCATGAACACTGACTGACAGAGGTGAAAGGTTACATTAAAAGTTTCTAGGTGAACTTAGTTCAGACAGACAAAAAGCCATGTAGTGACTTTTGTGGACTAACGTGAAGTAAACATGACGTCACATTTAGGTAGAAGGAAACAGCCGATGCTTTACCTGTGTTTTTGTCTTCTAACTTAATGTAGGCCATTTTGCCTTTAGCTGTGATTTTCATCCTGCCACTCCATGCAGGTTCATCCAGTTTCCAGTCAGCAGCGCTAGGAAAACAGGAAACGCACATGTGAATGTGAAAGCAGTCTCTAAAACAGCTGACTGAGCTCCGTCTCCACTAAGACAGCAGAGGATTTTCACAGCAGGAGGAAGTGAAATTAAAAAGTTTTCAGGAAGACTAAAATGAGCCATTTGTGTCAACATCGACCTCTTTTGTTCTGCAGCCCGCTGAGGAAACTGAGAGCCATAAAGCACAAACAAAATCACCTCGTACAGAAGAGCTCAGCCGTGAGAACGACTCACTGTCTGCTCTCAGTGAAATTTACATTTAATACAGGACTCGTGGATCCTATAAAAGACTAAATTTAGCCTTGAGCTCGTACAAATCTTACAACAGCTCAAACTGAGTATTAAAGTCAGAAATTATATTTAGGGGTGTAACTGGAGAAGAAAACACTAAACAAACATTGACAAAAAGCTCATTTTAATATGGAGGCAAACAGTGTTAGGTAATATTAGTTAGCACATCCTGCTCATTTCACAGCTGTCTTCCCATCTTTTTGAAAGCAAGACAAGCACACAGCTCGGTGAGCTAACAGAGATATTGATGAATTAACCAAAAATCAAGCTCCAGGTCACACACTAACATGAACCCTGACCATCCATTATCGGACATGCTTCCACTAACCACTTAAATCTTCACAGTTTTTCATTTTTCAACTCTTATGCAGCTAAAACTTCACTTTGAAACGTCAGCAGGTGGTAAGTCGTAGGAATCGTAGATGAGGAAATGTTTTTGGAGGTGTTCGGTGTTTGTGAGCAGACAGAAGTGAGAAACTAACTTCTACCAAAGTTTATTTATAGAAAAACTTGTTTGTGCCTCTGTGGTCTTTAACTATCCACCACATTAATGAGGAGAGCACAGTCCCTGCTGACAGGAGCTTGTCCGATAATGGGTGTATTATTATTATTACTCCGTTAAATTAGCTCGCTGACCGATACTCGTCCGCTCCCCGCCGTCGCTGCTCTCTTACCGGTATCCGCGGTTGGAAGCCCGCGGCGGGATCCGGTAAACATGGACCTCCGGCTTCACACAGAGCATCGATTCGTAACTGTTGTCTTCTGCCATTTTGTCAAGTTTCACCAAACTCTCCCGGCCAACTTCCGACTCTCGGACACCTCAACCGGAGCTGAGGCCGCCCGAGCCGCGGTGCTCCGCCCGGACAGCGCCGCCCCTGGACCGGAGGACCACAGGCCGAGAGCCTTTATATACAGGGTAGACTGTACTTATACTTTATATACAGTATATA
>JAOXYL010000100.1:14011247-14023563 GCA_028564955.1 Terapon puta | reverse complement strand
ATATATATATATATATATATATATATGGTGGAAGTGACTATAAATCAAATTCAATAATAATGCACCAACTACACTCCTCATATCCTCTTAGTTTTATTATTACCTGTCTGTTGAAAAAATAAGTCCTAAAGAGAGTCCTAAAAGACAGAGAAAACTGAATAAACACACTTTATTTAGCATTAGTAATATCATTAATTATTTATATGCGCAGAAAGACCAAGGCAAATTCCCTGTGTTTGTAAACCTGCCAGGCAATAAACCTGATTTTGATTCTGGGTTTAGCTGACCAACACTGGAGTATGAAATCACAGCAGTATTCAGTATGTTGATGTCCTGAAACTGACAAAAAACAGGAAGACTAAATACAGACATCTCATTCACAGGGTGCAAGGGTCTATGAGATGTGACAGGCTGGCTTCTCATAACCAACCACTTGTGAAGACTGGTGAGTTTTTATCAAGGTCAGATGGAATAGCAGGCGGTGGAGGCATCCCTTTAGCCTTGGGATTTTCTGTTTTTCTTTTTTTGAGGTGCATGCATTTATTTAATCTTAATAAATGCCTGCATTTACATCCTCTGTAGCAATGACACTATATAATGTATTCTAACCAAAATAACACAATGGTAACCATGGTCTTAAATGGCATTTATATACATATTGTATATTTCATTATATACTCTACCATATGATGCCATATGTTATGTTTCTTTGACTCTTGCACCATATTCTAGACAAACACTGAAGTATAACTGCTTATCATATAATATATTAACCTGTTGCACACTGTTTACATGGACTTGTTGATCACATCATTGTTGCTTTTGTCTTGAAGTGGTTGTAAATAGTTTTTGTTTCTTTTTTTTAAACTTCTTTTTGAGTTTCTTGTCTATCAGTGTTCCTGTACTGGTGCAACAACTGATTGTCTCTGCTGCTGATCAGTAAAGGTTTATCATATTTATCTTATATTATCTCACCGCATCTTATCTTAGTCTCTCTCATCTTACCTAATTTTCATCTTAACTCATCTTTTCTGTTTCTTTTCATGTACAACAATCAAATGTCTGTGCTGTTGACCAATACATTTCATTAATCTATCCATTGTCTATACCTGCTGTATCATGTCTCACAGGGTCACAGGGCTGCTGGAGCCTCTCTCAGCTATTCTTGGGCAAGAGGCGGGATACACTCAGGACTGGACGCCAGTCAGTCGCAGGGCTGACATTGAAGGACAGGCAACCACTCACATTAACATTCGCACCAAGGGACAATTTAGAGTCACCAGTTTCCCTGCATGTCTTTGGATTGTGGGAGGAAGCTGGATTACCTAGAGGGAGAACATACAAACTCCACACAGAAGGACCTGTCTCAACTGGGACTTGAACCCAGAGCCCTCTGAAGCCACAGTTCTAGCCAATATCTCATTTCATCTCACATAATCTTTCCTCTTTCTTTCCTATCAGTACTTCTTTACTGCTGCAACACCCAGATGTCTCTGCTGATCTATAATATGGTTTATCTGACCTTATTCTCATCTCATCACATCTCTGCAGTATCTTTTCTATCAGTGGCTGTTTATATGATGTAACTGATGATATTACAGTTTCATGTTAAATTTGCTTCATTGTAAACGGGTTCTGTGGAGTTGTTGTTGCCCCGGGCAGCAGGGGGCGCAGTGCCCGGTGTGTGGACCCGCCCTGCAGCCTCTCACGGTCCGCGGCTCCTTCAGCGTCGCTGCGCCGCGGAGGGACGCTGCTCACCGAGCGGAAGATGGCGACTGTGTGGAGGCTGCAGAGGAAGCTCCGGAGCTGATACCGGAGGAAGGAGAGCAGAGAGACAGCACACAGTCAGAGCCGGCCTCAGCCCTCGCCTCAAACATCGGTATGAACGACGGTGCAGCAGCCGGGCGGAGAAACGGACAACATTACGGAGAGAAAGCTGACAGGAGTGTGTGCAGGAGCTAACGATGATAATAATGTGATGCGGCTAACGCTAGCACAGATTAGAGCTAACGGGCTGTAACATTAGCTGGGACTGACAGGCTGGGGTGTCATTTAGATAGATGAGAAGCAAGGGGGGTTGACAAGAAGAGACATTCAGAGGAAAAAGAGATAATCAATAGCTGCACATCGCTTGCCGACGATAGCTTGGATGCTGCTGATGAGTTAGCCGGCGCTAGCCAGTGTTAGCTTGTTATCAAATTCAGCAACACGCCGGTCAGTCAGTGGAAGAGTCATCAGTAACACACACGTACTCATCTAGCAGTGTGTCAGATCACTGTTTTCGTGTATTTTTCCGGTATGTTGGAAGGAAGTAGCTGGTCGGCAGCATTTCTTGTATTATGTGATCGCTAATGGGGCTAGTTGTGTGCAGCTGTAAAAGGGACGTGTTGTGTGGAGCTGCTCAGGGTAAAGAAAGGAAGAAAGAAAGGGCACCACCCGTGTCAGACAATGGATGTGGCAGTTAAATTAATGCCGAGGACACTAAATAACACAAATATTTGATCGTAGTTGAAGCTTTGCAGTGTCATTGGGTGTCTCAGGGAGGATCAAATCTCTAACATCCTCAGTAATCCTCCATCCTCTTTAAATTTGATTAGCAGAAAATCGTTGCAGAACATACTGGGCATGTGAGAAATGTAAGCTATAGCCTGATGTTCCCGGTCATTAGGACACACAACTCTAACATGTCTCCCTGTGTCTCCACAGACAATTATGTCCCGCTCCCCTGACAACGAGGATGGATACTTTGTTGCCATGGACACAGAGGACGATGCCGCAGAGCCTGTTGGGATAACAGAGGATGCGGAGGCAAAAATGGGGTCCTGTCGGCAAGAAGGGAACATGGACAGTTGTGCCAAAGGAGTGGGGAGGACGATGGTGGAGCTGCCTGAGGAAGTTCTCGAATACATTCTGTCTTTTCTCTCACCTTACCAGGAGCACAAGACGGCTGCGCTTGTTTGTAAGCAGTGGTATCGCCTAATCAAAGGTATGCCACTCGTATATGCATAGTCTTATGTAAAACTGAAGTGGGTGTGAGTGTGCATTATACTGTGAACAGAGGAGGGAAATATAGCTTTATCACTTGAGAGCGAAAGTTAGGGTTAGGTTAAATTAGGTTAAATAATGCTCATCGTTGTCCAGTTTGTTTTGCATTCCAGTTGCTAATGTATATTCCTTCTGATCTAGGTGTTGCTTATCAGTGCTACCATGGTTTCTTGAGAGCTGTGCAGGAGGGAAATATCCAGTGGGAAAGTCGCACCTACCCTTATCCAGGAACCCCCATCACCCAGCGCTTCTCCCACAGTCAGTATATGCTGCTTTACAGCAGCTCAAACTGAGTTGCATGTCTTGTTACTTATTGTTGAGAGCAACCGCTTTTCCCCAGAAATGAAGAAAATGCAGGACCTCAGTTGATGCATCTAACATCTGAAAACTTTGCTGCGGCTTTAGCTGTGGAAGTAAAATGACTTCTGCCCTGTGTAAACTCAGTGCTTCTTGAAAAGAATAATATCTGACACTCAACCCATGGACTTCAACTCTTAAATTAAATTTAGTGTTATGGAGGCACCATCCTAAAGCCAATGAAAACCTTTTATTAGCAGCTGTCCATTTTGAACTTACTTTTATCGTTTCTGTTTCTGGGCTTTGAGAAACACAGTGACTGGATGTTGTAGCTACATTTACTGACATAAAAGCCTTCTTACTTCTAATTTTATCTGTTTATTGATGTAGACTATTGCAGTGTTTTAATGACTAAGGGAATGTCAGACAAGCTTAACTGCAGGTTTTAAGGACACCTGATGGAGAAATCTAGGGCATTTTGAAAAATGGCTATTTTAAGATAATAAAATAATCCCTAAATGCAGCTGTATCACAAATAACTATGAACAAAGATTTGGTGCTGTCTTTCATTTATCATTTTCTGGGTAAAACTGGGCACTAATATGACTGCCCTAGTCTCACTATTGTATTAAAAACAACTTCACTGCAGTTTGCTATCATGTTGTAGTTAATTCTTTATATTTCTTGGGTTGCAGGTGCATGTTATTATGACTCAAATCAGTCCATGTATGTGTTTGGGGGTTGCACTCAGAGTAGCTGCAATGCTGCCTTCAATGATCTATGGAGACTTGACCTCAACAGCAAGGAGTGGATCCGCCCTTTAGCCTCAGGTATGAATGGGTAACAAGCAGTAAAAGGCCAACAGGAAACAGAAGATCAGAGCTCTCTTTATAAGATGTAGCTCTGGTATAAAGAACTATCTTAACATGGAGCTTATGTAAGGAAAACTGTGGGAGGGAGAGCTACATTAGTGAATAAAGTAGTCAGATGCTCAGCTGCATCAGCTGAGTACACAATATTTTAGGAGGTGGTAATAAAATAAAAAAACACGGATGAGATTGTAGTTCTACAATTTTACTAGTGCACTTTCATTTTATTGCTATGAACTTTAGAGCTGACTTAACTTTTTATGAAATTGCATGTTAAGGATTAAGAGGCAGTACTCTATGTTACCTTTGTAAAGAGCATTTACTGTGAGAGATTTAGTCTACTGTATCATAAAATAATCTTCATGGGTTTTTTAATGCTTTCTCATAATGTACATGAGTTGAGGTGAGAAAAGAATTGCGTAGTTTTATTGTGTACAGTGTTTTCCATTTCTGTCCAGCTATTTTCATAAAAGGGATTAATGTCAGCACATGTGGTTAGTCGAATACATTTTTCAAATAAAATAATTGTGGGTATATAGATTTTCATTCATGCATATACACATTGTGCTTATTTAGCTCACATTTGAGTCATGTTGTTTTCTTTGACAGGCTCTTATCCATCTCCTAAAGCTGGAGCGACTCTAGTGATGCACAAAGATCTGTTAGTACTGTTTGGGGGTTGGACTCGTCCCAGCCCGTACCCACTGCACCAACCAGAGAGGTTTTTTGATGAAATCCACACCTACTCTCCGTCAAAGAATTGGTGAGAGAGAATTCAATACGATGAATCATAGTTGAATATCTCTACGGTTTGACTTGTCATCATCGTTATCTTTTTCTCCCTTTTTATCATTAACTCTTCCTCTATTTTTCTCAGGTGGAACTGTATAGTCACAACGCATGGACCTCCACCTATGGCTGGCCACTCTTCCTCTGTAATTGGAAACACCATGGTGGTGTTTGGAGGATCATTAGGAGCACGTCAAATGTATGAATGCACTTCTCTTGGCTTCAACATTATTCAAAACTGAGCTCCACAAATTAAATCTTTAACTTTTGCAGGATTAAATTGACAGCAAAGATGAAGGACATCTAGTGTTTAAGGATATTTCCCTTCATTGTCGATGTACATAAAATGTTATGGACTTGTCAGGTGATTATGAGTATATGATTTACTGAGGTCATGGATTCGCGAGGAAAAAAACGTTAAAACGCATAATGCAGAAGCGTCACGCTTTTACGTAAACTATGTACACTTGACTGATGTAATTTGACAGCCTTGACAAATAACATTCCTCAAAATAGAGTCATTTGAGTCCCCAACCAATGTAGTTTTTGCCCCACTTAACCACAGAAATCAATGCATTGATATTTGAAAACCTTGCACTTTTCAGTTTAGAGTGTATAAGTGAATAAATCTTTGGCTGTCACACCTCACCATGTTGTCCCCTCTGATGGTCCTGATCAGGAGTAATGAGGTCTGGGTTCTGGATTTGGAGCAGTGGTCCTGGTCTAAACCACCCATATCTGGCCCATCACCCCACCCACGAGGAGGCCAGTCACAAGTAAGAAGGCCTCAACTTTCAAGATTGAGAATTTTTTTCCCCCTTGACAGTCTGAGATATTATTATGGCCGACGTTGGTCTGGTAATAAACGTGTTATTGAAATAGACGTGTCAGAGTTATGACCTTCTAAGGAAATATTTTCCCTCTCAAAATTCATGCCAGAAACTTCCTATTAACTTTTGAAAATAAAACGATATCTTGTAATTGATTTCCTGTTAGATTGTGATCGACGATCAGACATTGCTGATCTTGGGAGGCTGTGGTGGCCCTAATGCAGTAAGTGTGTTTTTTTTTTTTTTTTAACTTCATTCTAGTATCTGAACAACAAATCATAAGCAGCTGCCATGTGACTTATCCTGTTTTCTTATGTGTTGAAGCTCCTCAAAGATGCCTGGCTCCTACACATGGATGCACCACCATGGAGATGGCAGCAGTTGCAGGTGGAAAATGAGGACCACGGAGCCCCCGAGCTGTGGTGTCACCCAGCTTGTAGAGTGAGTGTCTGTTTTACCTGTCGTTCCTATTCTGTAAATCACTGTTCTTTAATCATTAGATTAATCATTAATCCACATCTTGTTCATTTATCTTAAGGTGGGCCAGTGTGTAGTAGTGTTCTCACAGGCTCCATCTGGCCGTGCGCCACTGAGTCCAAGTCTCAACTCTCGGCCCTCCCCCATAAGTGCCACGCCTGCCCCTCTGGGCCCTGAACCGCCTTCCCTGCGCTCTCAGTCTCCGGTTCGGAGTGGGGCTGCTGGTGTTGTCCTGGGTGCTGTTGAAGAGGCTCCGTGTGTAAATGGTCGATGGGGCACACTGAGGCCTCGACCTTCAGCAAGAAGTGCCAGAGATGGGAGCCCATCCTCATCCCAGCAGCCGTCTCCCTCACAAGGCCCAGACAGCCCTCCTCTTCCTCCACTTCCCCCGTTATTAAATGGATCCTCCCCTTCACCCCGGACCAGCCCAGCCCAGGCTGCGTCTCCTCCCTCTCGCCCTCATCTGCCTGCCTCTACAGACTATGGCTGGGAGTCTCCCCCTTCTGCCACTCACCACCCTGAGGTGCCCAGCACCAACGGCCTGCATACACCCCCTGCAGGCTCCCCACACACTCCCCCAGGAGCAGTGTCTCCCGCTGCCTTACGACGAGGTCTGGAGGCAGTGAAAAACAAATCTTCCTCATCATTTCCGTCTTCATCGTCTTCCGTTCAGACACAAGGGGCTTCTCCTGGAGGAGGAAGTGGTGGTGGAGGAGGATCAGCGGGTCCCCCTGGAACCCCTCCATCGTCATCCTCCAGCCCTCCGCAGGCTGCTGGGGCTGATGGACATGCTATCCCACCTATTGCACGGCGTCTTGGCCATCACCCCCCTCAGAGCCTGAACGTAGGGAAGCCTCTGTACCAGTCTCTCAACTGCAAGCCCATGCAGATGTACGTGTTGGATGTGTCTCGAGCAAAATCCGCTGGGGTGGTGACTTGGAGAATTTACGGGAATGGGACTCCTGCCGCAGTCACAGGGCCGCCTGAGACCAGCCTTCACACAGTGGTACAAGGTAGAGGAGAGCTCATCATTTTCGGGGGCCTCATGGACAAAAAACAGAATGTGAAGTACTACCCTAAAACCAACGCCTTGTACTTTGTACGCGCTAAAAGGTAATGCAGCTCCAGGAGGGACTGGGAAAACTGACACTCCACCCTGTGACCACACAAGGGAATTGACACACAAGGCCTTTTTCCTATAGACAGGATTATGGGAAAAGAACATAATCATTGTTAGATGTTCCACTTCAAATTCACTATTGTCCCTTCTGCCTACTGCAAGCATTCAAAATAACACTTTAACTACACTTTGATAAAAACATTTGCTTGACTGAGTATCCTGACTGTGTGTATGTGTGTGTGCGCGGAAGCGCGCACGTGTGTGTGTGTGTGTTTGTGGCTGCAGTGATTAGAGAGAACAGGACTTTTTTTTTGTTATTTCCCAAAAGGTGATCGACCAAACAACATTTCAGTTTTTCTGTGTCACACTCCTCTGAACTCTTGAAAGAGAGGAACGGACACTGTTAATGGAAACGATTGACGACTACCTTGCTTTTTGTATCACTCTTTGAGCCTGCAATGTTTACATTGAAAACAGTGTGATTGTGTGTGCGTGTGTGTGTTATGTGTGCACGGTGGTGGTTAAAAGTTGTTGACTATTGTATGTCGGGGGGCCATGGTGGGTAAGAGACATGGCGCTGTACTATAAACATAGTTTAACAATAAAGGCCTCCATGTCTGCTCTGTCACAGTCTTCCTTCTGTGTCTGTGTCAGTCAAAGATCTCACCATGAGGTCTGTTAGTAGCTGTTGTGGAGCTTTCAGCCGAATAAACAGATGGAGAGCACAGAGTTGTCACCAACATCTTGATGTTTCAGTCTCAGCTTTTTAAGCCAATGTGGGTGACAATTATGTAAGACAGAGAAGGTTATGATTATTAGCATTTTACGAGCAGCTGAAAATCTAAATGTGAATCAGTGCAATTCCAGAGATTTTCAATATGTAATTTCAAGTAGTGCATGATGAAAATAACAACATAATTTTAGGTTTTTTGGTTCATGTTATGCAAATTCAGGCAGAAAATGTCAAGACAAATATTAGTCAAAGTCAAAGTATGCTTTATTGTTGATTTTGCAGCATGTACAGTACATACAGCGAATTGAAATGACTGTTCTCTCTCTGAAACAAAAATAAGCACAATATAACAAAATAGCAAACCCCAACAAAAATAAGCTAAATGAATGCAATCATTTGAAAAAAAAAAAGATAAAGTAATACGTGTTTAATTTAAATAGTTTCTATTAAGCTATTGGTGGAACAAAAAAAATGCAAGATTATATCGTTATTCAAATTATTTTGACCATTTGTTTGCTTCCTAAAGTCTGTAAAATGCTCAGCAAAATGGAAACATGAACATCTCCAACTCCCTCTACACCCCTCTACTGAGGAAGATCATCTGAAATCTGTGAAATCTCTTGAGTCACGGCTTATATATCTCTTATTGTTTTCAAGACTAATTATGAAGTTCCACCGTCAATCTTTTGTTTTTGATTCAGTCATTCAGAGGTGTTGGAGGTCATGGCTGATGGTGTTTGGAGTTGTTGTAGAAGAGTGCCCTCTAGTGGCTCTTTTCAATGTCTTCTAAAGCCCTGAAAGGCTACAGGGTTGAGTCATCTCAACAGAAAGAGCCATTATTTGTTCCTGTTATAATTAATAGCCAACACATCTCACAGCTAATGCTTCTGAAAATGCATGCATTTTTAACATTACATTTAATTTACAACATTAGTTTTTCCAGTTTCCAAAATACATTTTTATTCTGAAGCATTTATACAAGAATGTGTAGAATTGGCCATAAGGTGTAAAAGTAAAGCAGGGCACAGGTTTGTTTGTTTTGTTTCTAAGATTATTCCCACTATCTTTAGCAGATTAACCTTGTTTTGACACCAGTCTTAGTCTGCAATGGATCCTTGCTCTCCTTTCCCTCAGCCGCTCCACCCCCCTCTTTGACCAACAATAACCTTTTACCCAGAGAGCTCCTATAGGACCAGAGCAGGGGCCGTTTTGAGCAGAGCTATTTGATTCGCGCACACTTTGGGATTTGGTGATGTGGCAGACGGGACTGAAGCAGGATTGGCTCTGACTGGAGGCAGTGGGAGGGGTCTTTGACAATGAATGTGCTGAGGACACATGTTTACAATGATGGGGGAGAGAGGAAGAATGGAGCTGCACGGGATCACTGAGCACTGTGAGTTTCTGAATGAAGTGACCAAATGCAAGAAATGTCTCAGCAACCTTTCTACACAGGCACATAAAGTGAGCTTCCTTTTTGAGCCTGTTTGCCTCTGGTACTTGCATTGTGCTTGTTTGTGCAGTTGAACATTTGTTTGAATGAATTTGACTGGAGTGGGGTATGTGACTTGCTGTCACATGTCAGGTGATTTTTGTGTGAATCTTTTTCTGCCCTTGAACGTGGATCCTTTGTGATTGATTTAGTGTTAAAATGAAGCTGTTCTCTCTGTCTTTGCAAAATGTGATGTAGTTGAATGGACACAAGCTGTAAATCTGAAGAGTTTAAAGAGCGGCAAATCTTTTCAGACAAGTTTTTAAAACATGTATGTCATGTGAAGAGCTGAAACCTGAATGTATCCATTCTGGCAGGACTCCTCTCAGTCATTTCACGCACAAATGCTCTCTGTTCTGATACATAGGGCACAGCCTTTGTACACACACCTGAGCCTCACAATTCAAGTGTTTGTTTCAACATGAATAAATTCTCTTGCAGATTGTGTCTGTTTTGCGCCGACTCACAGCCAAGGAAGCTAACGAAAGTCACCACAGTAGGACACCAGAGGAACATCATAAGCGAACCATGCAGCACAGATATTAAATGAGTCATCACAAAAGCTGATAGTGTTTGATTTTTACTTTATTGTTCTGTGCCAAGTACGTTACACCCTCCCTGTTCCCTGACAAGCCGAGACAAGGGAGTCAAGTCATCAAAAGGACTAATAGGACAAACTGTGAAGTTCACTTCTCAGGGATGAACAGTGCTCTGCTGCTGAAAACTTCATCACAGGAGTCTCCTTTTGGTGCCCAACCTTCAAATGGGATGGCATCCACTGTGTCCAGCGGACCCCGTGGCGTCTTCGGTCCCATGCCACCCCCTGCAGTCGTCTGGCCTCCTCTGGACTTTGCTTTTGGTGCTCTCGCCTGCTGTGCGGCCTGCGTGTTCACCAACCCCCTGGAGGTGGTAAAGACCCGTCTGCAGCTTCAGGGGGAGCTGCGTGCACGGGGATCGTACCAAAGACACTACCGTGGAGTCCTGCAGGCCCTCTGGGTGGTGGGACGCACAGATGGGCTCCGGGGCTTGCAGAAGGGGCTCTCAGTTGGGCTAATCTACCAGGGTGTCATGAACGGTGTGAGGTTGGGGTCCTATTCTTACTGTGAAGCTCTGGGGATCACCTCCCTCCACGGTGGGAGTCTGCTGTCTGGGGCAGGGGCCGGAGCGTTGGGTGCCTTCATTGCCTCTCCTGCCTACCTGGTAAGTTTCATGTGGGTTTGTCCGTCAGAGACCCCTTAATATATAACAACCTCTGCTCTAACATCACATGGCTAGTTGTGTGTCTGTGAGCTGTGAAGTCATTTTTACCTGATTGAATTAATTTCAAGAGATTTTGGAGGCCTAAAAAGATTAAACAACAAATTATTTGGCAAGACAAAAATTGTAGAATGCAGAATGAAGTCCCCTGTTCCTTTTTCTTGAACGTTTCAAAAATGTCTCCAAATTGTTGGATGAGACGTCAGCCTCTGTCATTTTGTGTGTGTGTGTGTGATGAAAAACTAGGCTTAACAGGATATTTAAGCCCCCCCATATCACTGAGAGTCGATCCACTGGTCAGGTTACACCCAAATCACTCAACCTCATACCCACACACACGTTAAAGAAAACTGAATACGTTAATTAACAGTGAAACAATTGACAGAAGCTAAAAGAAGAGCTAATGTGGAAAGACGATATGCCTTTCCACAGCAACATAACACACGTCAGCTTTGTGAACAGGTCAGCATCAGGCAGCATTGTGACATTAGATTACATTAATAACTTGCAAACTACAAAGCTTCTGCAACATTGTAGAGCAAGAGGCGTTCAAAGTTCGTTTATATCCGTCACTACTGGACACACTTTACACTGCACAGAAGGACGTTTCTACATTTAAGGACAGGTTCACACTCACACAACAGTTTTGGTTGCCATAATGATTTTTCCTTCCGCTGTGAGAATATTCTCATTCTGTGTAAAATTCATTTTAAATTGAGGTAAAGTTTATATGAAGCTTCAACTTTGTTACTGAAAGCAAGCGGGTATCTTGCTTTTTGTTTTTCCACAGACTGCGTTTCCTTGCCAAGTTGTGGTACAGAGATGGTAATACAACTAGGGAATCTTTCAAAGACTAACTAACTATGGAAAATATTTTAATCAATGTATTGGAATTCTCTTAGAGAGAGAGAGGTGAAAAAACAGTGTGGACGAGGAGAAATTTCAGCCACCACTAACTGTCAGTGTATGTATGGTTGTATTGACATTGTGTCAAAATAGACTTGAAAAATTGTGATTTTTTTTTTTTTTTTTTTAGCCACTGAAGGGAAATATAAAGTGAAATTTGCTCTAATATGTTTAAAGGGAAAAAGCAGCAGCTTCATGACTAAATGAAATAAATGTGTCAATCTTTGAGTTATGTGATAAAACATGAAATACTTGTCCTACATGTCCTAAATATATTTTTGTCTGGTATGAAGGTATGTGAGGCAAAGTAACATTACATGGGTGTGTTCATGGGAGAGGCAGGTTAGTCACAGTCACATCTAATTCGATTAGATTTAGATTGAATTCAAGATAAATGAATATGTTTGTGAGCTGAATTGATGACAGTGTGTCTAGATGGATGAGTGATTTATAGATAGATAGATAGATAGATAGATAGATAGATAGATAGATAGATAGATAGAT
>JAOXYL010000100.1:13973117-14003170 GCA_028564955.1 Terapon puta | reverse complement strand
TACTGTATATTGCCTTTGTAAAATGTCTGACTATGTGCTTTTGGTTGGATTGCCCAATTGTTGCATGACTTTCTGTGCGTGCACACCACTGTGTGTGTGTGTCTGTGTGTGTCTGTGTTTGTGTGTTTGTATGCCTGCCAAGTTTTCATAGTGGATGAATGTGTCATGTTTTTTACTGCACTTTGCCCGAGATTAACTGTTCACCTTTTACGGTCGGGAGGGAGGTGGTATTATCATTCAGCCAGAGAAGGAGGAGGGGTCGACGGACAAGAGAGTTGGGGAGGGAGGTACAGAAGGAAAAGGAGTGGCCTTTTGCTGATAGTCGCCCTCTCTCCCGGAGTAAAGTCTTCTCTCAGTGGCAGCTCAGAGGAGGGAAAACAAACCAGACGTTTTGAGATACAGAACAGAGAAGGAGAAAGAAGAGGAGACAGAGCTTGTCTTCAAGACACATTTTCTCTCAGGTATGTAATGGCAGCTTACAACCAGAGTGAGTGGGTTTGAAAGAAACAGATGATTCAGATTTGTGCCTTCTGCCTCTGAAACCATTCATTACGGATAATGAGAGCTGTGAGTGTGTGAATTTACCTTTCTAAAGTGAAAGTGAATGCTCCCACAGTGTTGACTGAGGGTGTATACACTTAGAATAAATATTATTGAGATGATAATGGTAAATTGTTATGTTCACTATAAGATCGTATATTCCAGGGTTGTTTAAGGAGATCAGGTGAGACGTTTGTCTGTGTGTCAATGTTTCTGTTCTTTGACTGACAGTGAAACATTAAAGATCGTGAGCAGCCTAGATGAGGATTGTTCTCTCCTCCTGTTAGGCTGTATGTAGGTCTTAAACAGTCATGGCATCAGCAGCTCCACCAAAACGGATGGTATCCTCGTTCTTCATCACTCTGGCGTCTCCGCACAGAGCCACTGTGACACAGCAGCAGCCTGCCCTCCAAGCCCACAGTGCTCCAGCCAGAGACAAGCAGCACACTGCTGTACGAGTCAGCCTGACCAGTGACAGCGTCCCTGTCTCTCATGGCAGTGGAGACAGCAAAGGCTGGACTCATGCAGGGGGCTTGGCCCGGGCTCCTGACCCCAGGAGTACAAAAACTTCCCAACCTGGATCCAGCAGAGGAAAGCTGCAAGAGGCTCACACAGGTGCTGCAGGTATTCATGACAAAATCTTTTTTTCATGTCAGATTTAATGAATAATAGAGCACTGGATACAACTTAGACCGCCTGAAATATATTCAGAAATTGACCTCACATGTAACTGGTGACATCTGGTCCTGCCTGACATTTATCATACATTTAGGACCTATCCTTCAACAACTGTGACCATTTTTAATCACCCGTTGAGGTGCTGATTTTCACAACCTGTATATTATAAGCTACTGCTCTTTTTCGGGTCCTTGCCAAATACAAATGGTGATTTATTACTTTCCTGAACTTTATTGCAATATGCTGTTAAAGTGCTGGTTAAAGTCTTGCAGAGTGCTGCTGTACATGTGAAACAAAGTTTTATAATGTCTTTTGTGACTCTAGATGGAGATGTATGAAATCTAATCAGTTTCCTCAAATGATGTCATTTGAGTCAGCGTTGTTTGAGGCTGAACAGTGTTTGTATTAAGGATGTACAAGGAAAAATCTGCGAGTGCGGAGGTAGAAGGAACCGAGTCCCCCAGACTTTTGTAGCCCATTCCTCATCTCTGCTTAAGGGCCAGTGACTCATACCAGACTCAGACTGAATTGCCAGCTGTTGGATTGCATTGTGGTTAATGTAGGTGACATGTTTTGCCATGGAGGAATATGATATGAAAAGGATTTTCTGCTGTATCAGTTTTGATAGGTTTTAAGCTACCTATCATGAGCCAGTGTTAAAGGAGCGCATTGCTAAATTGGTGGAGTATTCTTCATATTGGAAAAAAAATTGTAACCCTCCCCTCTCACATTTTGAATTCAGGAAGTGTTGTGTGCTATCAGGCTGGAAACAGTAAAATATTATCAACGAGGAGTAGTTGGTTTATTTGGTCAAATTTGGCTTCCTTTTTTGAGAAGTTATCACTTTAGTTGATAAAACTGGAGAGAAATACATGGATAGTAGACATGAGCTTCACTTTCTCTCCTCTCTCTGGTCTGCTTTTCATTATCATTCATTCACTCATCTTCTATACCTGCTTATCCTGAGAACGCAAGGTTGCAGGGGTGCTGGGGCTTATCTTGGCTATCTTGGGCGAGAGGCGGGGGACAACCTGGACTAGACGCCAGTCAGTCATAGGGCTGACATTGAAGTACAGACAACCACTCACTCTCACATTCACACCTAGGGGCAATTTAGAGTCACCAGTTCACCTAACCCACGCAGGCACATGGAGAACATGCAAACCCCACACACAAGGGCCCGTGCCCAGGGATTGAACCCAGAACCTCTTGCTGTGAGGTGACCATGGCACTGCCCTTGTCATTATTATAATTATTATAATTATTTTATAACTTTTTTTTGGCTGGCAGTACTTGTATATAGCTATGCATGTGTAGATGGATTTGTATATAATTTACTGAGTGAATTCCAGGACGATTTAGTGTACACTCTTTAATGTATACTAAAAAGCATTTCTGTGAATTTACTACAAAGTTACAGGAAATAAATCCCTTTTCTTGCCAAACAGAGCTCTTTTCTCCTCCTCCTACTTCTGCTGCACCGTCTTCGTTGCTGGGAATACTGCCCTCTGAAAAATCAGCATTTTCACCACCTCCTCCTGCCCAGACGCCTCTCTCCCACCCTCTGACCCCAGGCCAGCAGTCAGTTTACAACAGAGAGGTATGCAAACACAATCTTTTTTTGTTACATTTGCATCATCCACTTTTTTCATTTTTACCTCTGTCATTCAAAAAATGTAGATCCCAGTTTCCCTCGATAAATTTCACATGAAGACGACCAGTCATTTTTTTCGACAGTGAAGCTTTACGGCTTTCCACAACTTCTACACATATTGTTTTATATTGTGCTGCGATTGTAAAGAATCAGCTGCAAAATGCACTGTCTTTTAGATATGGCTAAGTGATCAAAAGCTGTGTACATTTTTCCTTCACAAACAGAGAACTCTCCAAACAGTTGATAGCTTTAAAAGAAATATTTAGTTCCCATCATTACAGCCCTATCTCAGAGCAGAAACCATGAGCGTGCAGAGCAGGAAGGAGAGTTAAAGCATGAGGTCTGATATCACAGACACTCCCTTTCTTCATGTTACATTTCGATACAATATACATAATGAAATTACATGTTAGTATATGTATATTCTTGCCTTTTTGTACAGTGAGTGCAGTGGTTCGACAAGGAATGTATTGAAAATGACTAAATAAGCCTTAACCTCGGCTGACATCAATCTCTCTTTCTCCTTCTAGCATCACACTTGTCAGTTAAAAGTTTAGTTTTACATTATCAATTGTTCTTTACATTTAAGGTGGAAAGAAGCTCACCATCTAGTGGGTTAAAACAAGATGAACAATCCCATGGGATCCATAAAAATGGCCAAGACACAAGTGGGGAGAGCAAAGGTAACATGATCTCTGGAGTATTTGCACATTTACCACTCAGGCTTTAAACGGTTCCACTTTGACGACACACATATTATTATAACCTGTCTCAACATTTTATGTTTGTGTACACTGCAGAGGTGTGTGGCTTCTGTCGGAAACCCATGGCTCTTTCTGAGCCTGCAATCGAGGCCTTAAACAGGATCTACCATGACGGCTGCTTCCAGTGTAGATCTTGCCACCTTCCCCTAGCTGGTAAACAGTACTACAACAAAGCAGGGATCCCACTCTGTGAAGACTGCTACCAGGTAAAGTCACAAATGCCTCCACTACAAGATGTTGCCAAACAAATGCAAATCTTTGTAAAGGACCATACCACTGTTTATGCATGCTCATTTGCTTTCTATCCAGTACAGACATGCTATCACCTGTTTTAGTGTTATCGGTTATCAAAATAAAATTCAAGTCTCAATTTGATGTAAGAAATCAGGTTGTTTTTCTTAATGGATCGCTTATCTCAACCAAGTTTCAGGTCTGCCAAATGAGATTTTTATTATTATTAGTGTATTATTATGTATATGTATATATTATTATTAGTGTATTATTATATATCTGTATTATGTATAGTGTATCATTATTGCAAAAATGAATGAAATTCAATGGCTGCTTGGAGAGTGGGAAAATATCATTCAACAATATAAACATTATGTGTTCTTAATAATGGTGACCAATCTCACAGAAGACGTGTGTGGTTTGTAGTAAATGGGTTAATCTGCAAAAAGTAACAAACCATTGACCGAGAATTTCTGTTTCTTAGGCGAGTCTGGAACTTTGCTGGGCATGTGGGGAGGCCGTCACAGACCACATGATCCGTGCACTGGAGCGAGCATACCACCCGTCCTGTTTCACCTGTGCAACATGTAAACAGCAAATTGGAGAGCAAGAGTTTGCTCAGGGAGAAGTTGGAGAAGTGTATTGCCTCCAGGACTATTACAGGTGTGAGAGTTAAAAAAAACTGAAAAAACATCCTCTACTTTGTGTTAAAGGCTTCAGACAGAAGATTGTTTTTATTTTCATTTTATAATGCATTAAATGTCACAACAATGTATATTCTCTTGCCTTGCCTAAATTTTTCTCTCCTCTAAAATGAAGGAAGTACGCTCCAAAGTGTAGTGCCTGCAACCAGCTAATTATCCCAAAAGAAGATGGTACTGATAGCTACAATGTTGAATGTCTGGGACGCTCCTACCATGAGAACTGCTACAGATGTGAGGTAGGAGTTTTTTGAGCAAACAGTGAACTGCATGGACAAAATGAAACATGCTCAAACACACAGAACAGACACCACTGACCACCACTCAACAAGTCTTTCATAATGTCTGCAGGTCTGCGTCATCCAGCTCTCTCCTGAACCAAATGACCATGGCTGCTATCCTTTGGATGGGAGGATGCTTTGCAAATCTTGCCACCTGAACCTGGTTTCTGGCTAGCACTAACCCTAGCTTTGTAGTGTTGGGATAAACTGAGATGAGAAAGTGCTGCCAGTCCAGGTTTAAAGAGACGAGACCTTGACTTGCAGTGTTTTAAAGACTCTGGAATACAAATATCATACATCTTTTTTCCAGTAGAACAATAATGAATTCTGTCCCCCTTTTCCCAATATATCATACTTTCTGAAGAGCCTCTTATTCTTCTTTATACTTGATACATTTGCACTCAATAAACTAAATGCACCAAATATATTTATACAACAGACTTTGTTAAATCATACAGCAAGCATTATTTGCATTTTTGTAAATCCCAATCAGTATACTGCTTCTCATGCACATTAACCCTTTATATTAAATCCTTTATAAACAAAAATTTTATACAGAATTAAACTAATATATTTTATCTCAAGGCAGGCTCCAACAGACATAACATTTACAATTCAATAAACTCACATACCCTATTAATAGTTATTTAGATGTGAAAAAAACATTACATTACATTATCACAATTGAATAATCAGTAAATGCAAATCTTAGCCTGGATATTGAATGCAATTTTATTTCAGGCAGCTGTCTGAATAAAATGGTAGGCTGAATATGATCACTCTTCACAGGACATTTACTCACCCAAACAAAATAGCAAAGATTGAATCGAGATTGAAGTTTTATAAAATATTGTGCATCAAAGCTCAATTACAAAGTCTAAAACATTTGTTATAGACCAAAATTCGATGGTGCTTTTGATATGAATGTGATTAAATCCACTTTTCTATCACAAAGATCTTTACTGGCCTATGCTGTCTTCTGCCTCTGCAAATGTTGATTTGGCATTACTTAACATTCAGTACTCAGTTTAACTATCCTGTTATTTATGTTCTGTATCTCAAAATGACATGTTTGTGGATTTATATTTCTGTATATTAAAAAACATTTATTAAAACATTTTCTGTAGAAATTATTTTGTCATTTCAATTTTTATTCACCATACTTGCAGAATAATACATTGGTAATTTACTAGCCTGTTATCTTTTCTTTCTTTCTATCTTTTCTGTTGGCTTATGGTGGATAATTGGGTAACGTTATCAAATGTTTGGTAGATGCTATGTTGATGTTGCTATGTAACCGGCAGTGATTAATCAGTTTGCTAACTTTGTGAGTCTTCTCACTTTCTGCTATTTTTTAATATCTACCATTAATTTACATTGTGCCAGACCTTTAAATTGTAGTTTAAAAAAATATTCAGATTATACATTATCCAGTATTAACATCAGTGGACAATGTTTTTACAAGGTTTGTTGAGTCTTACATGAATGTACGTTCTGTATGAACAAAGGATTCTGCTGCACACAAACACTGTATATAATTCTGACATCTGGCAGCCAAAAACATGTGTCTACTAAAGACAGATCCATTATTTCTAAAATTGGAAGGCCCAAAGAGGGCTGGCTGTCAAATAAGAGGTGAACCCTTTTATGATATAATTCAACAAAAGGTCAGCGATCACCCAGCACTGATGATAACAACAACAACAACAACAATAATCATTTTTATTAATTAATATTATTACTATGTTTACATGCTGTGACTTAATCTTCCTGGCGACACCGCGTGCTCACGTTTGCGCATGACTGTCGAGCACGCGCAGCAACCCTCTAAGTCCGGGATCGCGCAGCTCGTTCCCCCAAAACCGCCAGGCACGAGTCCCAGGCGCGTCCCCGTACTCAGCTCGAGGACGCAGCAGCTAAACGGGCAGCAGGTTACCGGCCCAGATTATTACCGGGGTCCACCGTCGTTCATTTTGTTCAGGCGGAGTTACGACCGGCAGGGATTAGAAACGTGCGAGATCATATGTGTGAGAAGGAGGGAGGACTGGCGCAAGATGGTTCGGGAAACCAGACACCTCTGGGTGGGAAATTTACCCGAACATGTTCGAGAGGAGAAGATTGTGGAGCATTTTAAACGGTACGTTGCGAGAGGGACCGTCCGTTGGCAAAGCAGCGCGCGCTAGTCGCTGTAGCTGCTCGCGCTAGTTAGCCTTCGACTGATGCTAACGCGGCTAACGTTAGCATTTTTTCAAGTTTTACAAGTCAGTGGGGTTATTGCGTGCTGGCTGGGCGAAACTGCAACGGACGACATTTGTCCGCACGAAATGTCGGTAGAGAAGCACTAAAGAGTAAATGTGCACGGTTTAGAATATTTGGCTAACTTACAGCCAGCAGACGAGAAGCTAAGTCTGTTAGCCGCCGAGCTAACACCCGACCGACCGACCATTTTGTGGGAAGTCGAGACGTTTTCATAATCAGAACAAGCCAGGAGGCAGCTAACGATAGCTGCTCTGCAGGTCAAACAACACTATATGTTTTGAGTTGTTTTATCCACTGTAAACGTCACGACACAAGATGAAATTTATCTGGTCGACAGTTTTATTAAGATATATATTTAAATGTGAAGAAAGCAAAATCGGCTACCTCTCAGGGAAATGTTAGCAAGTTGTTGAGCTGGTTGACGTCGATGGCCATTACTACATCTAAACTCCACGACAATCGTTGTTGTCTAATTTGACCGAGTTACAAATGAATTGCAAACCCGATTTTGCTCTCGCTAGTGAGCAAATATTTTGATGTTAAGAGCGGAGTTTGTTTTCTTGTGTTCAGACAAGTAATTTAAATCGTGGTTACATTATATGACTAAGTATTTGCTGCCTCACGTAAAGACCACTCGAGTAACTCTTCAATAACACAGCAAACGTCTCATCCAGTTAGTAATCACACAGATAATGGGGATGTATTGCAGCACCACACCAATACTGGGCTGGTGACAGCTGTGCGGTCGGGGTTACGCTTTTTATGTAGAGAAGCACTGACATTAGTACTGTGTTGGATATCCTTAGGGAAATTTGAATGATATTACTGCTTTTAAAGTTGTTCAGAAAAAAAAACTCATAACAAACAACACACTTGCTTATGTTCGCACATTTTATTCCAGTTTGGGGAACTAAAAGGAAACATCAGTGGAGACTTGCACTGATTCATATTTGGAAGCACGTCATTACTGTTTGAATATAATATTAGAGCCTTATCAGACTGTAGCATGTAGATAAACAGCTGCTTCTAAGCTCTTCTTAGCTGGTGTATATGTAATTTTTTTGTTTTTCATTGTAATTCCCTCTCAGGTATGGGCGTGTGGAAAGCGTCAAGGTCCTGCGGAAGCGAGGGTCAGAGGGTGGTGTTGCAGCCTTTGTGGATTTTGTGGATATCAAAAGTGCGCAGAAGGCTCACAATGCTGTCAACAAGATGGGAGATAGGGACCTTCGGACTGACTACAATGAGCCTGGGTCAGTCCCCAGTGCTGTGCGCGGCCTTGAAGACAGCTCCCCCTCGAGCAGTCGAGATGTTACAGGATTCTCTAGGGGAACAGTTGGTCCAGTGTTTGGCCCACCTGTGTCCCTTCACACCAGAGAGGGACGTTATGAACGGAGAATAGATGGGTAAGTGGACACAGCCTCCCCTTAAAATCCAGGGGAATCTAAGTTTTGGATAGGTGTAAAACCTAAACACATAGTGGGGTTATTCGTGAGGGATAGACTCCTCAAGGGGGTTATACAAAGGTAATTAGGGATCGTTCCACTTTTCATCATAATTGACTCGCCTTTCCCACGGGATTTAAGTAAATTAACTACACATTATCATTTGGTAAGGTAACTATGAATCAAGGGTTGACATCTGGTTTGGATATTACATCTGTGAGGAATATCCTGGTGAGTTTTGGATTTATTACATTTTGTGGGAAGCTACCACGGGGAGCTTTTGGATATTCATTAAACATTTTTCTTCTAAATATCGGATCTAACCTTTTCTGTTTACTTGGAATCGCTTGACACTGGAGGTAAATCCCTATCAAGAGGATGTACTTTTCATTGAAGAATCCAGTCGGGTAACATATAATTATTTCAAGGAGCCCATCTCAGGTTGTCAATAATTTTTTTCCCCCTTGGCAACAGCTGATGGTTGGACTACTTTTTGTCAGTTTTTTTCCTTCTTTTTGCATCTGCGGATACGGCCTCTTCTGGATTTAAGCTTTGAACAAGTGGATGGAAGATCTTGAACTTGGAAGAACATTTGTTACACATCACAAGCAAGATTGATGTAGTGAATGTGTCCTAGGCTATCTCTGTCATTTTAGGATCTTATTAACTATATGTAATAACTTTTTGTCCTAAATATGGAAGCTTTACCAAGAAGACTTTGCAAGAACACTGAGGAGCCAACCATGCCACCAGAAAGTTTGGAGCTATTCTCATTTTGGATTGATGGCCATGAAGACGCATGAAGACCACATAGTTGGGATGTACCCTCCTGGATGTACGCAATGCATATTCCCCACATTGGATGTACTAATGCGGACCCTAGTTTGGATAGGTGTAGCTGCCATTTATTTGGATTATTCGAGTATGGATATAGCTGTGTAAGGTCTCAGTGAGGGGAAGAGCACTCCCGGTATGTTTCAAAGAAGAAGACCACGCCGTTAAAGTAACTTGAAATGTTGCTGCAAAAAGATGAAGCCGTCCAGCATGCACACCTGATCCGATCCATGGATTGTGGAATTATGCTGTGCCCATGAGTCCTTGAGGATTTTATGTGCTGTGATCATAGTGTCTGTGAGTCTGTGAGGTTGTGTGATGTTACTTGACATTCACCAGTGGAATATTTTTTTTTAAAAGATTTTTTTTAACCATTTTTAACATGAAGCCTAACTTTTGGAACATACTACCTCCTCGTACTGCAGGAAAAGACCAATCAAGTTGGATGTATTTTCCATCTGGGCACCAGCGTACTGTGTAGTCAACCTGGAATGCACTGAATTACCCTGAAGTTCATCATCTTTTTTTTTTTTTTTTCTTAAATCCATATGTATTTATTAAGGTCTTATATTCCTGTAGTTTTTTTTTTTTGTTTTTTAACCACATGTCCTGAAATCCATAAAGAGGTCCATTTCCGTGATTGTTTTGTTTTTCACTTTTTCCATCCAGTGAAGAGAAATAAGTAGCCTAACTGTGGATTATACATCAACAACCTACCTACTGCTCCACAGTATTCGAAGATAACGTGCAGTGCGATTCAAGAGAACCGTTTTTGCCTAATTAGATCAATTGATTTTTCCCCTTGGTTTTTCATTCGGGCTCACATTCTGACCACCTAGATTTTATTTGGATTAGTTTCGGTAACTTCTTTTCCAAAAGGTTGGTATTGCTCTGCCCTCTGCATATTTTCTTTCTCTAACCTTCCTTAGTGCTTTGTCTAATATTCAGTTTTGCACTGCTATAAGGGAATTTGGTGCAAAAGAGGAAAAAGATATACATGTATATATATTTTATAAAATGCACATGTCAGTTATAGGAACGTATTATTTGTCATTCCTTTATAGAAGTGCCTCATTTTTCCAGCATCACATAAGCACTATTAAGTATTGTTTTCACATTAAATACATTGATCTGGACTCTGCATGACATTTTGATTTACAGTATCACGGTGCTCCTTGATAGAAGAGTTGTCCAGCTTACTATTTAAGAGAAATGTTTCATTTTATGATTTTCTTTTTCTTACCAGCAGTAATTCATGAACAGTCTGCAACTGAAATCAGCTCTCCTGGACAGCCAGAGGAGCCAAAAGTGCTCAGTGTTTTTGAAAATATAAGCAAATGAAAGACACTAAGAACAGCAATTGAACATTCCTTCAAAATCAAACAAATAAGATTGTATAGACGCTGTAAGTCTGGGGTGGCTTTGTTTCATGCGACTGTTTATGAATTTATAATTAAAAAATAGTGCTTTGAATAGTCTTATTGTTCTCAGAATATGAAATGTTACTATACCGTATGGACAGTTAAGAGATTACAGCCACACAAAAGTTGTGTGTTTAGTAGTGTTAGTATTTCCAGACAGCGTTAGTGTTTGGTAGGTTATACACATTTTGCCATATCTGGAAAAGTCAATGATTCACTCTTGTTGTGAAGAATTTGGTATTATTTTTCTAATCAAATGCTTCTCTTGCACCCAAAATTCCACATTAAAAGTAGAATATATTATATTTTGATTGTGAAACATTTAGCTGAACAGTTAAATATCAGTTTTTTAACAGGCGTTAGAGTGAGCTTAGCTGACAAAATGATCGTGGTAACAAGCCAAATTGACAGAGGTCACACCTAGAGTCAAGATTGACAGGATCTCTATATTAAAAAGAATATACTGGCACTGCTCTTAATACCAGTATAAAGCTACTTAAATTGACCCCACATCTCATCTGGACTGGTCTTGGCTGTGCCAGCCACTGGATTTTCACAATTATGAATTTAGATGCCAAAATTCATTTTAATGGTTAAGTGTGTTTTTCACTTTTTGGTTCATAATTATAGTAATTCTCTTCTCCTGTCTGCTCTGTTCTTATTTCACAGTAGCTCAGAAAGCCGTGAGCGTGCATATGATCACAGCCCATATGGACACCATGATCGCAGTGGCACGTTCGACAGACAGCGCCACTACAATGCTGATTATTACCGTGATCGTTCTATGTTTGCTGCTGCTGGCCCAGGGAGCAGCACTATTGGGGGAAGCTTTGAGGCATCAGACCCACATTTTGACTCTAGAATCCGAGATCCCTTCACTCTTACTAATTCTACACGACGTGACCTATACAGAGATGACAGAGGACGGCGTGTTGATAGAACTTACCATCACCGCCGGAGCCGTTCGTCTCATTCCTCACAGTCAAGACATCCTTCCCCACAAAGGACCACGGGACAAACCCCAAAAACTCCTCATTCCCCCAAAAGAGCGCCTTTGTCCCCAGGGAGAGGCCCGCGATCTCGATCCCGGAGCAGATCATCAAGCTCTGATTCTGTCAGCAGCACCAGCAGCACAGGCAGCGGCAGGTATGACATTTTAGTTTTGATAGGTTAATGTTTCAGGTCTCATGGGTTTGTTGACTGTATGCATGTATTTTATCAATGAAGCCATCAGTAGGTATTGGCACATGTTTTATTGATAAGTGCCATATTTTCTTGATACTGTTCTATGGTTTTCTAAAAAAAATGTTTTTGTTATAACAGTGACTCAAACAGCAGCTCAAGTGATGGGTCTCGAGCGCGCTCTGTTCAGTCGTCCGCTGCACATGCGCCTCCTCAGTCTTCTATGGTGCTTGACTCAGATGAACCACGCAGAAGCTTTGGAATTAAAGTGCAAAATCTACCAGTGCGCTCCACGGGTGAGTTTCCACATGGCATCAACATTTTATGATTATACAAATTGCAATACTCGATTCTCATTCTTACCATCACTAGAATGTCATGTTATGAAAGGTCTGTATAACATTATCTTATCAATAATACTTTTGTCCAATCTGCAGTGCAAAGTGAACTTTGGTGCTTACAGCATGCTATAGATAGAGTACAAAACAAAATTGCACAAGAAGATCATATGACCATATTTACAAACTTAGTTTTGGACTGTGGCTGATTTACGTATATGTTGTAGTACACAAGATTGTTGGTAATAAATTAATATTATAATAAAAACTTGTCATAGAGATTCATCACATGGACTGCTGTTGTAATTTGGGATTGTATAACACGAAAAAGGAAATGGTGATTTATCATTCAAAATCAACTACTCTGCTGGTCATCACTCACTTGTTGTGTCTTGATTTTCTTTTAGCCTGTCATGTTACTTCATCATATTAACATAAATTCTTCTTACTTTTTAAAATTTTCATTGTAAATGTTTTTGATGACTAGCAGTCACTCATCTCACTTTGATACCTCTGGTATGCAGGTCACCCCGCTCAGAATATTTCTAAAAATGTACTTTTGCCAGTTTAGTTTTATAAAATCAATTATGGTGAATCCAAGTTTTGGGTAAACTTGTGATTGACGTATATTGGTTTACCCTAAGACCCAATCAAATGCCTTTTGCACAGCCTAAAACCTTCTGATTGGACATAGTTTTAAAAACAAAAAAATCCTGTATTTCTGACTTAAGCTTTGACACATTGGCACTTTTGATAAGAAACTTCAGCTGATGTATATGCAAATTACAATAATACCGACTTGCCAGCCACATCACTGTTACTGTAGGAACCATTTATGATCCAGTTTCAGTAAGAATGAGGTGTTTAGAAAAGTGTAAGTAGTGACTCACTGAAAGGAAAACAAACTGACTCAGGAATATGGAAGCATCATTCTCAGCTTTTTTATAGCAAGGGAATTCTTAATAGATCCCTTTGGATGGTGCTCAGATTTGGACAGTGTTTGGTTTTAAAATCCTTGGGGTGTCTTGTGTTTTTTTCAGTGTATTTTTTAAGACAGCCTAATCTTTTATTTTTAACCTCTGCAGACACAAGTTTAAAAGATGGACTTTTCCATGAATTCAAGAAACATGGAAAAGTGACCTCAGTGCAGATCCATGGAGCCTCGGAGGACCGCTATGGTTTGGTGTTTTTTAGACAACAAGAAGACCAAGAGAAAGCCCTTAGCGTGTCCAAAGGAAAGCTGTTCTTTGGCATGCTTATTGAAGTAACCGCCTGGAATGGTCCTGGTAAGTGTTTATAAATACAGGAAAAACTATTGTGAAAATTCAGACATTTCTGAAAACTATGTTTTGTGCTAGTGGTGGAGAATAATGGGCATGACATTTTAGAAGTATGTTGTGATATTAATGGTAGATGTCTTCTTCCTCTCAGAAACGGAAAGTGAAAATGAGTTCAGGCCCTTGGATGGGCGGATAGATGAGTTCCACCCAAAGGCCACAAGAACACTGTTTATAGGCAATCTTGAGAAGACCACCAGTTATCAACAGCTCCTTGACATCTTTCAACGCTTTGGTGAAATTGTGGTATGCCACCATTTGACAATCTACTTTAAATTGGTACATTTTTCATTTGATATCGGTCTTAATTGTTCTGTGTTTTCTCCTTAAGGACATTGACATCAAGAAGGTAAATGGAGTTCCACAGTATGCCTTTGTGCAGTACTCCGATATTGCCAGTGTCTGCAAGGCCATTAAGAAGATGGATGGAGAGTATTTGGGCAGCAACAGACTTAAGGTAGCATTTTAACAGTAACCAATAGTAACAGTTTGACTCATGTAATCCATTATTTTGTGTTTAATTTTAATTTGTTCTTTTCCTTCTTTAAAGCTTGGGTTTGGGAAAAGCATGCCCACAACATGCGTTTGGCTAGATGGTCTGGCAACCAGTATTACAGAGCAATACCTCACAAGACATTTCTGTCGTTATGGACATGTGGTTAAGGTAGAGTTACATTTTTCTTTTCTAAAGATTTGCTGGTCTTGTTGTTTAGCTATAAATGCTACATAGCTTTCAAAATGTCTAAATGTATCCTTTTGTTTTTTTTAAGGTTGTATTTGATAGATTGAAAGGCATGGCCCTCATCTTATACAACAACACGGACTTTGCTCAGGCAGCTGTAAGGGAGACCAAAGGTTGGAAGATTGGCGGCAATAAAATTAAGGTATATTATGTTCGAAAAGTATTTTTTATGCAATTAAATCTATTTATATATTGATGTGTATTGACAATGTATTTATTTACAAAAGGTGGATTTTGCAAGTCAAGAGAGCCAGATCGCATTCTACCGATCAATGCAGTCATCTGGTCAAGACATAAGAGACTTCTATGAAATTCCTCCCGAACGACGGTAAATTAGCCATAATGTTAATGTTTTAATTTTCATACATGAATACATTGTATAAATTTTGGTTGGAGCGGTTGGTGTTTTGATATTTCAGACATTAACCTTGACAAAAATGTCTGTGATGATAACATGTAGAGCCACAGTTCTAACATTTCCTCTGTAAAATACCCTAGCACTTTTCTTAATCAAAAAGATAAAAGCTGAATTATTTAGGGTAAAGGTATTAATTATTTGTATCTTCATATTCTCTACATTCACTCTACAGAGAGGATCGCAGAACTCCATACCATGAATTTACTACAGAAAGGGCATACTACGAGAATATACGAACCCCTGGCATCTATCCAGAGGATGCCCGAAGGGAATATACAGCTCGCAGCAGAGACCGGTTTCCTGAACTGGAACACTATCAGGGGGATCACTTTGACCCGCGTTATCATGAAGATCCAAGAGACTACAGGGACTATAGAGACCCCTTTGAGCAAGATATCCGAAAATACACATATATTCAAAGGGAGCGGGAACGAGAGCGAGAACGTTTTGAGGCTGACCGCAGCAGATGGAGTCCTTCCCATCCAAGACGACCCATAACTCCCACAGTATCACCTTCACCATCTGAGCGTGCTCCCAGAGACTCAGAACGACGGGTTTACAGCCAGTCCTCAGAGCGAAGTGGTAGTGTAAGCTCAATGTCGCCACCACACTTTGATAAATCTGAAAAGACCCTAGTGGAACATTCCTCCAAAAGTGACAAGAGTGAGAAAAGCAGTCAACCAGATCGTGTGACTGGTGCAGAGAAAACCAAACGTGCAAAACGGAAAGAAAAAGGTGAAAAAGACAAAGCTGAGAAGATCAAATCAAGGAAAGCCAAGGGCCAGTCCCCATCCAACCCACTACCAGAAACTGAGCATGACCCTGGTTTTGATGGAGGGTCTGGAAGAGGAAGGGCATCAGACCAAGATGCTCATGAGAGGCAGAAATCTAAGGGGGATGGAGACTCTCTTACTGGAAATCAAGTGTCAGCTGCTCATCATGACTCTGTGAAAAATGAAAGATCTGAAATGAGTAAAGGTGAGAATTCAGACCTGGATGGAAAAAATCGATTAAAGAAACATCTGAAGTCTGATGTTGGAAATGATGGAAAAGATTCATCTGCAGATTCAGATCGCCTTGCTGCAAGAAAAAGACGCTTTGCTGATTCTGGAGGAAGGACTATTCGACAGAAAAGAAGCAGGCATGAGGAGGAGGATGGTGTTCAGTCCTCTGAATTTGGTGCTAGTGGCACATTTATGAAAGAGTCTGACACTGACAAACACAAAGATTCACAAAGGAGAGATTCAAGACTGAAAAGTGATAAAAGTAGCACCCAGAAGGATGGTCAAGAGGACCTCAGAGGACAAAGAGAGAAACCTGAGGCATCCTCGGATCTACTGGAGTCAAAAAGGCATCCAGGACACACTTCATCCAGACGGTTTTCACATGAAGGGCCTGCAGACCAAAGCGGTATAAGAGAGCAAGAACATCATGCTGCTTTTAAATTTGGTACTACGAATACTGACCCTGACAAAAGTGTCAAGAACAAGGAAGACCATGTAGACATTGACCTCTCTCAGAGTTACCGCAAGCAAATGGAGCAAAATAGACGATTGCACCAACAGCAACAGCAGCGTGAGTCTGACAAACCTGAAAAACCAGGAAGTCCCCAAGGAAGTGAAACGGAGGACTTGGAACATCGGAGTCTTGTACATGAAGTTGGTAAACCCCCTGAGGATGTCACAGACAATTTCCCATCTCACAAACTAAAGAAACTAGACCAATTTGACAGTGACTCAGGAATTAAACGGGAGCGTGTCTATCGCAGCTTTAGACAAAAAAGTGAAGATCCTGACTGGAACAACTCTTCCTCTCCAGGACATCAGCAATTCCCTCACCATACAGAAGAGGACTCTGTGGATACTTCTCAGAAAGAGCCAAGTCGAAATGAAGAAAAAATTCACTCAGATCTGGAGCTATTGGTCAAAAGGACACATAACACCCAGGTAAACAAGCCAAACACTCCTTTACTTAGTGTGGAAGAAGAGCAACAAAAGAGATGGGAGAGCAGAGTTAAGTCTGATTTGTTACCTGATTTGAACTTTTCAAGAAGTCTTAGTAAAAACATTCACAATCGTAAGCGTTTGGAATATGGTATTTGGCATGACTTGGAGCCTGGGGAAGTACGATCTGATCCTGAGGAGGACAGAGAGACTAAACCCCACTCTCCTGTGCCATCAACATCTATGCCTTTCTCTGAGAGGCCAGGTGTTGATAGGTTTTCAGACCCAAAACTAGCACATCTTGAAAGGAACAAGTTCTACTCCTTTGCACTTGACCAGACCATCACACCTGATACAAAGGCTCTGCTTGAACGTGCAAAATCTCTCTCATCTTCCAGAGAAGATAACTGGTCATTTTTAGATTATGATTCTCACTTTGCAAGTTTCCGCAATAGAAAGGATACCGAGAAGGTAGAATCAACACCTCGACCTACACCCTCCTGGTACATGAAAAAGAAAAAGATTCGAAGTGGATCTGAAGACAAACTTGATGACAGGAAGGAGGAGGCTAAGCCAGAGGAACAGGAACGCAGGGAACTATTTGCTTCCCGCTTCCTTCACAGCCCTGTCTTTGAGCTGGACTCTAGACGACTTCAACACTTGGAACGCAAACATGAAGAGCCTGAGCATATGCAAAGCCAACAACCTGGTCAGCAAGGGACAGCAGAGGGTGAACTTGACTCAGGGCCAGTTGTCCTTTTCCACAGTCGTTTTTTGGAACTCACACGGCTCCAACAACAGAAGAATAAAATCCAATCACCGCAGGACTCTAAAGGTGATGCAGTCATCACAGATGATAACAAAGTGGAAAAAGCACCAGTTCAAGATCAGCAAGTATTGCAGTCCCCTGAAACAGCAGAATCTGTCATCGAACCAGAAATTAAACCAATCAGTCCAGCTGAAGAACTGATTTCTGAACCCCGACTCACACCTACTCCTTTCATCCAGGCAGTAGTCAAGGACTTTCTTCCACCAGAGGAGAAATGTGTTGTCTTGAATCCAGCCCCTGATCCATATCCCCATGTGACTTTCATAAAGGAAGAAATAAAACAAGAGGCAAAAGAAAATGAACCTCTTGCACCCATACAGTACCCACCAGTAGATGCGCCATCTAATTCTGACCCTGCACCAATAGCACCACCTGAACCAAGTTACTCAGTGGATAGATGTAAGCTTTCTCCACCTGAAGGGAAATCAGATATTGTTGTTGAGGATGTAAAACCCCCTTGTACAGAAAAGCCATGTCGCCGTGAGTCTCAGGATGAGTTTGTTAGCAGTTCAGAAACAGAGCTGGATACTGAGACAGCACAATCAGAAGTGCCTGAAGCCACTAGTCCTATGCCACAGGGCCTCACAGAGGAAGTGGATATAGTCAAGAAGGACACCCATTCTACTTGTAAAGCAGTTACGGAGCCAGAGGGAGAGAAGAAACAAATTAGTAAAGTGCAGATAGCCATTGAGAATGAAACGAATGATGAGCCAGTCTCACCTCAGAAAGATCACAAAAAAGAAATGAAAACTAAAAAATGCAAACAGCCCGCTGCTCAAGTTGCTTCAGTTCCCATTATGACTACCTCTGGTTCTGAGAAACAAGCAACACGCAAGAGTGAGCGCATTGACAAAGACAAGCTGAAACGCGGATCGTCCCCAAGAGCTGAATCTAAGTCCACAGGTAAATCTCCAATTCATGGATCTGATCCTGATATGTTAGAGCAGAGCATATCATTGGGCAGAGCAAGGCGACGAAATGTTAAATCTGTGTATGCCACCCCAGTTGAAGATGATGCACCAGTTCGTTCAGGAAAAGAAATGACAGAGTCACCACGCTCTGCACGAAAGCGAGGTACAGACAAGGATGCAATACAACAAAATATGGAACAGGATACACCACCTCCAGCTCCTGCTAACAAAAGGGGTCGTCCTCCGAAGAATCGTAGACAAGGTGAGGAGAGTTCAACAGTTAAAGTAGAAAAGCCAAAAATGGACAATAAAGACGCAGATTCAAATGAAGCAGAATGTGGTGAGCGATTCTCACGTGTGTCAAAAGGGAAAACATCCCCATATGGCACGAAGAGTTCATCAAATCAGACATCCACAGTTCTAGGGTCTGGGTCATCAAGGAAGAGTGAAAAAATGGAGGTGGCTGAGGATGATGATCAGGAAATGGATTTCACAAATGAAGACTCTTTGGCTTTGCAGGAGTCATCAAGTTCAAGTAAAGAAGACCCATCAATAAAAGTTGACCAAAAGAAAGAGGAGAAAGACAAACAAGGGAGAGATTTGGGAAGAGATAAAGATGTTCTTCAGGAAAGGGCTTCTGAGAGTAAATCAAATGGGAAAGAGCTAGATTCCAATCTCTTAGAAGAGAAGCCCACTTTGGAAAAAGACAAGATTGTTAGAGGAAAAACCAAGTTGACAAGGACTCCCAAGTCTCCTGTCCTCAAAAATCTCAAAATCAGACTAAATGTCACAGAGGTGAAAGATCTACTGCAGTTAGGGGATGAAGAGATTGGGAATCAAGAAGATTCTTCAAAAAAGGCAAGACCTGGTGACCAAAGTGATCACGTTTCAAAGTGCACAAGTGCCAATAGAGAAGGCTCCAGCAATGAAGAAAAGGAAAATACCACTTTGGAAAAGAAGGAACTCCTGGAAACCCCAAAAAGTTTAATATCACAGGAGCTGGAATTAGAACAGGCTGTTGAGAACATTGCTAAACTTACAGATCCAGCTTTTCCAACAGAACCACCAGCGCCACTTGTCCCACACAGAGACATAAAAAGTGACCTTGAAGAAGAAAAACCTTCTAATCCTGCTAGTGAGACAGAACTCATGGCAGCTATTGACTCGATAACTGGTGAGGAAGCAACTGCAGCCTTAGCCCAGGCACCTCCACCTAGTGCAGATATAGGTTCAGAACCTGAAATTCAAGACTTTAATCAGCCTGTAAAGGAATATGAACCTGAAACAAATACACCAACGATACAGGAGGAGTCTGTCTTCTCACCGACACTCAAAAAGGGCACTAAGGGAAGACCTAAAGCACCCAAACGTCATAAGGGCCAAAAGCAAGTAAGAAAAGATTTAAAGGAAGAACATTCAGTAAGTGAGGAATTGGCAACCCCTTCAGCAGACACAGCCTCTAGTGTAAAGATTGTTCCTGAAACAACCCCAATAGCAGCAACTGCTGCAGTTATTACTCCTACTACTTGGAAGCCTGAACCTGAGCCTGCAGCTGTTAAGACTACAGATGTGAATGCAGAGTCAGAGGTGCCTTCTGAAGAGCACATTCAACATCATAAATCAATTAATCCCCAGTCTAAGAGTCCAATATGCCCAAAGCCTCAACCGATACCACCTGAGTGCAGCTCTCCTTCCCTGTCTCCACTAGCTAACAGGCCAAATATCAGACCCATTCAAACTATTAGAGTTCCTGTTTCTCCACCAGATTGGCGCCACCAGCCAAAAGATACAGGAGTTTCCTCAGCACCTGTCATTCCATTGGCATCAAAGGAAAACCAGCCTTTACCATCGGACTCTGAAAATGTGGATACTGATCATGGCACAAGTGACTTGAGGCAGATTCTTATGAAACACAAAAATATTTCACTGCCAGGCAGTAGTTCTGTTCCCAGTAATCTGCTCACTCTGCGGGATCAGAACCCCTCTGAAAGTAATACTGCTTCAGCTGTTGTTCCAAATAAGTCGCTACTACCAGAAAGTAGACTGCCAACTCACCCAGTTCCACCTATTGTTCGACCTCCAGCCTCACTACCATCTCCTGAGACAAAGTCTGTGATTTCTGTTATCGCATCCACTGCAACATCTGTTATCAGTCGTGTTTGCAATCCTCCCGAGCCTGAGGAGAAAGTAAATATGAACATTGGAAATCCCTGTGTGGACATGGGTTTACCCAAACCTGCCTATAGGTCTAGCAAAGATGATACCGGATCATACCATGGGCCATCTGTTGGTGATGAAGGGGGAAGTGCTGCACGCTTCATTGTTGAAAGCCCCAATCTTAGTTCAGGCTCTTGCCCAGGTTTGAGAGTAAATACATCAGAAGGAGTAGTAGTATTAAGCCACTCAGGCCAGAAAACTGAGGGACCTCAGAGGATCAGTGCAAAAATAAGTCAGATTCCACAGGCATCAGTAGGTGACATGGAATCTCAACAACTGGTATCCATGCCTCAGATAAAACAGGAAATGTATGGTCACTCTCATCCAGGACTTCAAAAGGGGCCTTCATCGCAGACAGATCATGGCCATTCTGGTAAGATGCAGTCAACTTTATCTTCTGTTAAACAGGAGAACACTGGTTTAGAAAAGATGGAATCAGCTTACCAATCTGGACCTCAAGGAGTAGTGAAGCGTCTCACACAGGGTAACCAACAAGTAATGAGTTACCATCAAGAGTACATGCCAATGAAACATCAGAAGAAAATGGAAAGTGCTGATCCTCACAGTACAGATGGGGCTAAACCATCTTGGACTTCTGCTATAAGTCCAGCAATAAGCCCCCATTTGCCCTCTCCGCCTGGGAACCATGTAGGCTTTGTTACAGCAGCTGGTGAAAGAGCTCCTTCACATATCAGTGGGGTCAAACAGGAACCACGATCACCCCGCAAGTCAGGCCATCCCCACTCTCAGTTTACAAAAGTGTCCTCACCCATAGGATCGTCATCACCCAAGGGCATACCAGTGATGTTATCTACTGGCATTCCTGCCATGCAACAGTTTATCACTGGTGTGCATCATCCTGAACAGTCTGTTATCATGCCACCTCACAGTGTACCTGGAGGTTTGGGAAGGATGTCTCCTCACCGCGTTAACCAGTCGATTCCAGTGGGGCATCTTGTCCAAGGAGAAGTTCGCGTCAATACTCCACCGCTCTCTGTGATGAGCTATGGGATGCATAGTGAGCCTCTTGCCTCTCCCTGGTCTGGTCCCATGCAGCCACGACCCACCTCACCACAGGCTGTCAGCAGAGACAAGGTTCTCAAGGTAAATCCTGGCTCTTTGAGGGGTCATGAGGGGGAACAGGAAGAAGCCAGACGCTTTCACCAGAGTACAAGTAGACAAACCACATCACAGCTAAAACCGGATACTATGCAGTCAGATCCTCGTGGGCCACTGCGGAGTAGTGTCCCATTAGAAACATACATGGCACAAAGAGACATGCGTGTGCTCATGCATCAACAAGGAGACCGTTCAGCAACAGACCCTCATTCTGGACACATTCAAGAGACTGCATCCAGCTTACCCCTATCCTTGTCTCCAAGAGCACATGTGTTGCCTAAAGGCATATCTGAGAAAGATATAACAAAGCCATTAGAGGCAAAGAGGCCACACTCTCCTCTCTCTAAGGATGGAATGATGGGGATCCGACAATCTGGGCAAGCAATGGCATCTCCACAAAGAGTTCAGCTAATAACACCTGGACCTAGTGGTTCATTCCCAGAGTACTCAGGGATGTACTCAAACCCAAGAGGCATCCATTCTCAAATACCAGAGACATCTCCTGTTGGACTTAACCAGCCGCCCTTGAGCGTCACACCAACCATGGTGAGTTCACTACACTTCATTACAGCTAGCATCAGTGAGTCAGGCTGATACAACAGTTCTGCAGTAAATTGTTCCTTCACAAGGGATCTAATGTTCAGTTTAAAAAAAAAAAAAAAAGACATTCTGAAAGCAGTTTGTTTAATAAGTTGCCATTGTACTGAGAGATGTTTCTAATAATATAACTCCCAACTAACTATACGAACTCCCCTTAATAAACCTTCAATGCAGGACATGCAAAAATACACTCGGAAACTTGGTGTACATGTGAATGTTGGCCAGTATCTGTTCATGACACACAACACTATTTTCTTGAATCCTTAGGGCTCAGACCTTCAGGCTAAACCAGATGGCAAAATGACACAGCCTGTTAATATGGTGCAGTTGCTCACGGTAAGAAAAAAACTTATTACAAGAGTTTAAATTGTGTTCACATTTGTTGGTCTGAACAAGAGCTGCCTTTGTCTGATATGCTTGTCTTTGTTTTGGCTCACATTCAAATAGAAATACCCCATTGTTTGGCAAGGCCTGCTGGCACTGAAGAATGACACAGCTGCAGTGCAGTTGCACTTCGTCTGTGGCAACAAAGCTTTGGCTCATCGATCACTGCCCCTGCAAGAAGGAGGCGCATTGCTTAGGATTGTCCAGAGAATGAGACTTGAGGCTTCACAACTGGAGAGTGTCGCTCGAAGAATGACGGTACTTGTCTTTTGTGTTACTTCCGTTGAGTCTTTTTTTTTCCAAATCATTAAATGGAGTCTGCTAACCACATACTTTTTCTCTTTTACAGGGGGACAGTGACTTCTGTCTTCTCCTTGCTCTGCCGTGTGGGCGAGATCAAGACGATGTCCTAAACCAAACCCAAGCTCTTAAGGCTGCTTTCATCAACTACTTGCAGACAAAGTTGGCTGCCGGTATTATCAATATCCCCAACCCAGGTTCCAATCAGGTGAGACATAATTGTTATGTGTAAAGGTTTGTTTCATTTAATGGCTAGATTAATTTAACTGATTTAGAGCCAGTTTGGACCTGATGTGAGCGACCAAGTTCAGTCTATCTTATTTCATGACTCTGGAATACAGACCTGAGATGCAAAGCACCGTTCAATTGTGAACTAAATAGACACAAATACAAAGCAGTTAGTATATTAAAGGAAAAATGCCAAGCATTTGCTAGTTCGACCTTCTCAAATGTTTGGATGTTTCTTTGTCATATATGATAGTCAACTGAACATCTTTTGGGTTTTGACCTGAACAGTTCAAGCTATTGGAAAAAAAAAAGTCTTTTGAAGTTTTCAGTGTGACTGTGTAACCCTTTTTGTATTTTTAATGAGCAGATTTCATGATGTCTGTCTTAATTTAATTTAAGTGACAGTTCAAAGAGGAATTTGTAACTGTGGTTAAGCTTAAACTAAAGCCAGGAGCAATGCCATGGTAACAAATAAGCCTGGTTTAACTGGTAATCCCTCTTAAAGAGACACCCCTTGATATTCATTTGTTGGTTATTTTAACTTCAAATGTGTAATTGCTGTTTCTGTTTTTCCAGCCTGCCTATGTGCTACAGATTTTCCCACCATGCGAATTTTCAGAGAGCCACTTATCCCAGCTTGCTCCCGACCTCCTCAACAGGATCTCCAGCATCTCGCCACACCTCATGATTGTCATCACCTCTGTGTAACCTTAACCGCTGGGAACTGCCCAATCGATGGATGTTCTTGCAGATGAGCCTCAGGAAACCAGAGGAATAATATTTTTTGTTTGTTTTGCTGGACACTTTTTTTTGCTTTTTTTCCACCCCATCAGTCTTTTTTTTTTGTAATTTGTCTGGTATTTTTGTCCTTCTCAAAAGAACTCAGGGATGGACCAAACCAGAATCAGTCTTATTTGACCATTTCTCTGCTGTATTTCTATTTATTGGAGTTTTATTTTAATGTTCGGAGATGCTCTGAAGAAAAAAAAATCAGGATGTTTGAACAAGAATGAGCAACTATCTGGGTGGCCTTTTTTTCTTTTCATGTCTTATATTGATTGTCATAAGTTTCTTCGCAAGAAAGGATCATAGAAGCTGTTGCACTGCGATGGCTAAAAAGACATTTCAACTATAATTTTAAATAATTATGTACAGACTTCCTCGCCCAGGCTTTCTTTTTAGAGGAGGAAGAGTAAACCTGTAAAACTACGGAGACCCTGTAGAGGACCACGTTCGTTTAACAGCTCCTTGTAATTCCACCAGCTCTGCTTATTTTCTCACACTACTGAAGCAGTTACACCTCTGGCTCCTGCCTTCGCTTTGAACAAGCTACAGTATGATTTGGGAGTTTTTGAATACGGGACTTTGTAAATATTTTAAATATTTAAACTTTGACAATGGAACTTGGACATCTTGACGGAGACTTGAACTCTGGGACATACCAGAATGCAGAGTGTGGAAATTTAGATGGATATCCTTGATTTTTGGGTGTAAATACTTGTAACACAAGAAGGTTGGCAAGCTCTCCAGTGGAGTCTGCTGAAGGCACTTCATATTTTGTAACTCAAATAAAACAAACTCCAGAAAACTTGAATATTTAAGATATAATCCTTTATTTTTGTATGTCATTTGTATTATATGGCAAGAATGTTTTTATACTCAAGACGTCATATATTAAAAACAAGGTTATACTTACATTTCCTACTATACAAAATAAGTAAACAACAGATGGGGTTATTAACAGTTTGAGTGCAAATGGACAGCAAATTAACATGAATCTTGTGCATGTGAACAATGATTATAAAACCTTTAATTTGGAAACTGAAGTGAAATTGTGCCTGAGTTGAATAACAATTGTTCTTGTATGAAAACAATTGTATTTAAGTTTGGCTGTTCAGTTCCAAAAATATTTGATTTTTGTGGGTCTGTAGCTTGTTTGTATGAAATTGATTATAAAATGTCATTGTAATATTTTAGCAAAATTAGGTTAAAAAACAACAAAGAGCAACCACTTTTCCACATTAAATTCTGTTTCCAGGTGTTGGGTGGGGAGAACTGCTGTAGAAAGAGTTGTATGAAGCTGTTTGTGTCTCTAGAGGGAGCTGTGAGAAATCTCATATTAGCTGCTACACACCCAAATCCAACTAAGCTGTTGGTGGTTGAGTTTCATTGTGGGTAATGTGGACATCAGAAGAAGGTATAAACTAAAAAGAGGTGATATCCCTATTATTTGGTGTCTACATGTTACTTCAGTCATGAACTATGTGATTTTCTGCGTAGTTGTAGATGTATAAAAAAAAAAACACGACAGACTTTAGAGACTTGTGGAGTTGAGCCACAGTTAAGATGATGGGTGTGTACCTTTTTTTTGATTACCTGAAGCTCAGCTGCTATAAACTGACTTATCTTATCAGTGAGGTATATGTAAGCACAACCCTTACTGCCATCCAAATTATCTCTGGGTAATTATTGGGATTGTCATACATGAAACATGATGTAACATATTCACAACTCAAAACATCTTAAACTTGTACAGGGAACAGTGCGTGGTTTACTGAATATAAAACAGAGGACTTTATGTTACATTTACCTGGAGGAGGAGATCTATTACTAAGTCACTATGTTTGACTACTTTGTTTAAAAAAAAACACACACATCCCTAGTGATTTAAATCTACACTGGAACCAAACAGCACCACCAGCTGTTCCTCATACTGGGAGAT
Source organism: Terapon puta (assembly GCA_028564955.1). Classification (NCBI taxonomy): domain Eukaryota; kingdom Metazoa; phylum Chordata; class Actinopteri; order Centrarchiformes; family Terapontidae; genus Terapon; species Terapon puta. Next base: position 13,977,095 of record JAOXYL010000100.1, on the reverse strand, counting down.
GTTCCTCTTCATGATGTCCATACAGGGTCCCAACAAACGCTCAAAGGCCTGGATGTCAATAACTTGGAAAAAACAGAAAATTGATTATGATTATGTCATCCCATTGCAAGAATGTGTTTTCATGCCAAGGCAGAGGGAGAATTTAGATTAAAAAGCAGTAGAAGTTGGTGCACAAATTATTCCACATTGAGAGAAATTCCTGAATTTCAAAGTGCAGAAATAAATCTTAAATCTTATTATTATTAGGGTCCACTACAAACTCAGTAAAAGGGAGTTTGTTTTGATATATGAACTTTGGTTGTAGAGGTGGACCTCTGCTGGAAACACATATTCGTGAATAAATGCTGCTAATTCTTAAGTCTGATGTTAGAATTAGAATATTGCAAAAAAAAGTAAGATTTGTAGGACAAGGAAATGTTAGTCTGCTCTTTCTTTTAGTAATTGTGCACCCAGCAGTCTTACTGTTTTGATCTTGGCCAGAAGGTTGACTCTGAGAAACTGTGGGGTATGACATTACCAAAGAGTGTGTGACATGTGACACTTTCTGTAACACCAACTGTAAGACCACATTTCAAGTCACTGAGGTCTCACGCAACCATTAAAACTAGATGAGGACAGGGAGCCGTTATCTAGTAAGACTGGACAACGTTAACAGTTTTCAGAAAACTGTAGATTTTTCTGTATGTTTACTTTAGTTTTAGGTAATACCAGTGAAGCTACCTTTTTAATTAACTTGAAGGAAAGTGAAGCCTGTCCCAAGACAATAATACAACACCCTGCCTATAAAAGGCTCCAACCAACCAATTTGAAAAAATGTTTTGCGCTGATGGTTCTCTTGAATTCCTGTTGATGCGTAAAAATGGACGTATCTTTGCACTAAGGAATCTACAAAATCTACAGTAACTTAAATGCTTAGTATATTCATTTTGCTTCCATTATTAGGCCTACTGCCTATGTTACCTTATTGTGTGTAGCTTAAGTAATTTGATCAAATAAAAACTTGTAGTCACCACTACAAATTACATTTAAGCAGCAAAATTAAAAACACACAAAAATGAATAATTCACAAGACATGTCAGAAGAAAACTCTATTGGTGTGGTGATATTACTTCTTTTGTCTTTAACATACCTAAACATTTGGTTTCTCCCACAGCATAAACTGATGCTGCGCGTGGTTTGTTGGTGACCAACGCCAGCTCTCCAAAATACTGTCCTCTGGAGCAACGCGCCACTTCCACCTCTGTGTTGTCATGCTGGCTGGCCTTCGTCTATAGCAGACACAAAGGAACCATTCACCACGTCAACATCATCAAACATTACCAAACATAAGAAGGAGGTTATTAAAATCAATTCAGTTATAATGTGTGACACTATACATACTTTGCTTTTTATCATTATCTTCACCTCTCCTGATTCCACAATGTAGAAACAGTCAGCCTCATCCCCCTGCATGCACAGAGCAGCAGAAATATCACATTTATTAGGGCTTACCTGTTCATCAAAATAAAAGGCAGATACTGCGGCAGTGTACCTGTGTTATTAAGCGTTCTCCATCTTTGAACACACGTACTCCCAAAACATCCACGATCTTCATTCTCTCAGAGAGCTTGTGAAAAGAAAGTGACATCACAACACACAGACAAACCTAGAGTATGATGTGACTGAGCATCTGCCTGTTTTATTTATTGTTTTTATAATACAGACCTCAAGAGAGTTCAGGAGAGGAACACACTCAATAAAGGCCTCATACATCCTCCTCTTCTTTGCATTGTTTTTTACAATCAGTCTGTGAAACGTAGCTCTATCCTGAAAGGGAAAAAAGTACACTGTGTTTTACCTCAGCTTTGGTTCTACTGTTCATTTCACGTCAGCTGTCAGAGTGGATGGATGTGTTTAGATTTAAACTCAGTGTGCAGGTGCAGTAATATTACACACACGGGAATTTAACTTAGCTCATAAACTCTACTGAATACCACGATCCTGTGTCGGACTCACCAGGCCCCACAAGGCGCCTTCCTGTGTTGCAACGATTGTGGCAGCTCGCGGCGTGTTGTACATGAGAGCTAGCTCGCCAAAACTTCCTTTATTGTCATACTTTCCAACGCACATGCTGGCTCCATCTTTCTCCACAAGAATATCATACACACCCCTGGAAATGACAGGATACACAGTTAAAACTATGCCTGACACAATGTCATCTAGTTTGAGCTCTATGAGCACAACTGTTTGAAATCTGTCACTCACTTTTCTATGACATAGAAGTTGTCTCCATCATCTCCTTGGTCTATGATGTGCTCCTGAGGTTTGACCAACACCTCGAACATGCCATCCAGAACTTCAGAAAACTGTTCCTGGAGGATGTTAAACAAGGTGAAGTAAGTTTATTTTTATTTCTTTAGATTTAAGCTATGGTAGGAACACAAGGCAAAATAAAAGACAAAATATAAAAAAATATAAGAGAGTGCAGTGAAGCAGCAGGTTAAACAAAAAAGACAGTGGAAAACAAGTTTTCAGGGAGTGTGTTTCAGATATGTGGAGGGTAGAAACTGAAAGCTGCATCTTTACATTTTAGTTTGAGCAGCTGTTCAGAAATGTATTCTGACCCTAAACCAGTTAGTGTGTTATAAACCAAAAGAAATATTTTAACACCAGTGACTCAAAACTTATCATCAGGTCTTTCTATCCTTCCCGTAGAAGATTATCTGTGCTGCCATACCTGGTCCAGTGTTTTAAACAGTAGAATATCTTTGCAGGCCTCTTGAAGTCTGCGACGCTGCTCATCTGTTTTTGGATGAACGACCCGAGGCTCTGAGTCATCGTCGTCATCCTCATCTGGGTTATACGCCTCTGCACAAACTATGGCAGGACAAACAAATAAAAGTGCTGAGCCCAGGTCAGCGTGTATTGATATTCATCACACATGTTGTTCCAGTTACTGACCTGAAACTCTGCGGTTGTATTTACCAGTGGTGGACTCTGCAGAGAGGCACAGGAGTGAATGTATTAGATGAGATCTGCTGAGTCTTTTAAAACACGGATTTCTCTTATTTATAGTGAATGTTGAGTGTTATTTGGCATCATATGATCTGCTAGTTGTTGGTGGAGTGCCCATGTTTTAATCAGTATGCAGTATCTAACCTGCTATTTGTTCACATGGATGTTTGCTTAACTATGACCTTGCAGATCAAAGCTTTCAAACTGTGTGTAAGTGTGGATTGTTGCGCCATTTCCTTTGTGTGATGCTGACACTATGAGGCTTTGAGGTTTAAAATCTGAAGCTGTATGTTTCATCTGAAGATTATTTGGAGCGGAGAACAAATATAAAATAATGTCACTCACTGACATTGTCTTCCTCCTCCTCGTCATCGTCCTTGTTGGGCTTATTTGACCTTGTCTCAAAGGTTACTCCCTTCCGTGCAGGTTTGGCACTCTGCTTCTTGGCTCTTTTGTCATTTCTTTGGCCCTCCAGGATTTGTGTGAAATGCTGCACCGCAAACTCAACCAAGTCTGGAGGCCTGCGGCGAAGCACCTCTACCGTGTAAGCCTGCAGCAACTCTTTCAGGCCGGCCGGTATCTCGACAGTACCCATCTTACAAGTTCAGATGTCACAGGCCGGAGTTAGGTGGTTCACAATCAACCAGAAATCTAAAATTTTCAATTAAAATATCAAATCTCAGTCTCAGCTGGTCCCAGAGATCTGATAAAGTACTTCTGTCTGGACCGTCATCACAGGAGCAAACAGACTCCTCCTCTTCTTGTCCCATTCTCTCTAACACCCAGCAGCTTATTGATTTCTTTATTCAGCACGCCCTGTTGGAAAGTATTGACCGGGACTTTTCACATCATTTGTAATTAAAGGCTGTCCAGTGGATTAGGCCTCAGAACTTGATGCAACAACAACAGAGACAGAGAGAGAGAGAGAGAGAGAGAGAGAGAGAGAGAGAGAGAGAGAGAGAGAGAGAGAGAGAGAGAGAGAGA
>JAOXYL010000100.1:13937745-13961918 GCA_028564955.1 Terapon puta | reverse complement strand
CCCATTGAAAAGATCATAGTAAGTACCAAAGCAGTGTAACACATCTTCTGGTGTTCTGAGGAAAGAAAAACAGGCAAAAAACAGTCAATGAAATCAGTTAAAATATTGTTAATCTTAAGGAGTGATACAAATGAGCAAGATATAGTCAGGAATAAATATTTTCACCTTGAGTGTCAGTCTGAAGGTCCCTGGCCAGCTCCATGGGGAGGATGGAGTTGAGGAGGGTGGAGATGAGAGCAGCATCCAGACTACACATCGCTCCAAACACTTTGAGCAGCAGCAGTCTCAAAGAGACACGGTGCTCCTGCACGATCACATGATGGCGACAATGAGCTGACCGAGCGCACACTGAGCATCACCAACATTCAACACTGTTATGCTGCAGGGTCAGCTTGCACTGAGGCCGCCCAGACTCAAAATAGGATGAGCTTTGTGGTTCTGCGAGGTGCTTTGTGTGTTCACATATAAAGAAAATCATTGTTTAAGACCTGAGAGGTGCAACTCAGCTACGGAGAAAACAAAAACGAAGTGTATTTTAAGAAACAGGTTTCACAATGAAACGTTCTGAATATTCAGTCTTACCATCTGATAATATGAAACCAGAGACAACGCATTCTCATAGTGGTTGGCCTTGCACATCCTCTTACATACTTCTGGATCTGCATCAGTCTGAAAAAAACAACAGCTTTTGCTTGAAACAGTCTAATGACATCATAACTATCTAATCTGGTGAACAGTCGTCCCTGGTTGCCACTGGAGGATTAGGGAGACCCATTAACAACTAATCTGGATAACCAACCCTGATCTGAGTTTGGCTCGGGACAAATTGCCGACAAAGAATATTTGGCAGCCCAAAGAGTTTACAGATTCAACCTTTAACCACACTGCTGGATGCGTAATGTCGACTGAGCTGGTCTGATCCCATCAAATGTGTCTGGTATTTACAACACCAATATCTGGATGTATCATGCGCTCACGTCACAGATTCATCAGAAGAGAAAAACTTTTTATCTTCAAAAGATGAGGATAATTAAGCAATATCAATATGGAAACTCTCATCCTGCCTATAGTGTGTGTTGAGGAAGTGAACAAATATTTTTCAAGCTCTCAAAGAAAAGCTCCCCTGGCACGACCAGAATCTTCTGTTTGTATGTCCTCTTTTTTCAGTCGATATAAACCATTTGAATGATAGTTCATGCATTTTTGGTTTAAGTTACACTTGTATTATAAGGTTTGCTGCTCTTAAGTTTGCTGTTGGTCTGTGAAACAACAACTGTTTTTAGATGCAAGAAAAATGATACTTATCTATGAAATCTATCTTTGCATGCATGATACAGTCACTCATGACTTTACGCACCTTCTTATATCTCATCAGAAAAATGATGCCCTGCAGAGTGATATAAACATGTCACAGGAGAGAGAGGGGCTATCATACCAGTATTTTCAGCAGCTCCTCCAGATAGCAGGCGATGAGAGCGTGGTCTTCGTGAAGTGCCCAACTTCGCTGTTGGGAATCGTCCCGGTGACGGGCAAGGTCGCTAAAAATCACCTCCAGCCTTTGTTCATCGTGACACACCTGACCCTGCGGCAGTGCAGCACTCAAGTCCTGCAGAGACACAAAACATCAGAACGCCGCACCCATTTCTGCTACAACATGAAATACCAGTACAGAGGAACATTGTCTGCTCGTTGACACAGAAACTTTGTTTAACTTACCAAATGAAAATGTATCTTATATGTGAGCAAGACTCCACATTAAGCAGCTTACAAATACTTATACAAATACCTGCCATGTTATCATCTTTACACCGTGCTTTAATAAATGTACACATTATGATCTTATAAATGAACATGACTGAAACCTTAGCAAAAACTTGCTTATTTACATATTCAGAACAGACAGAGAAACATTAACATTCATTTGGAGTTATATTTCTGGCCACCTGTTGAAGGTAAATCCAATAGTTACTCTTTTTCCAGATCTGCTCGGGCCTCCAACTCCTGAGAGAACTACATGGCTATTTAGCTGCTAAACACTGAAAGCAAACTAGCTTTAGGATAACCACCTCTTTCTGCTGTTTGGTGCCGAGGCTATTATTATATATTATTATTGCTACCGAGGCTTTTACAGTGCAAACAGCTACAAGCTTCTGAAAAGGCGTTGATGAGTGTGATTACACAAAAAAAACAAAAGAAAAAAAGATCTGAGAGACACTGAAAAACTCTGAATTCTTTGAATGAATCAGGTGATAATTTTCAAAAATGCAAAATATCATAGATATGTCTCTGCTCTATATTCTGCAGGCAGCATATTCAGAAATATATGTCCTAACGCTAACCCTTGTTTTCCTTCAGAGGAGGAGGTTATTCTCTGTAATTCATTTGAAAAGTATTAAAAACAAAATATAAATGCTTATAAATCATCTGAGCAACAACCCCTCAGTATGGTTTGGTTAGAATCTTTGTTTTATCAAGTATTGTTAAGCACTGAAGGTCTCAAACAGACCACAGAGTTTTGTTTTGTTTTCATTGGATGAGCAGGGGTCAGTGTAGATGTGTTACCATGTAAACATGGGATGCATGTTTCAGCTTACACACTATTAACCACTTGACACCGAGAGGAAGAAACAGCTGTCTTCCAGGAAAGAATCTGCATCTCATTTCAAGCTAGGTTTGACAACGCAAAACCTGCATTTAAAAACAGGAAGTGACTGAGTTATACTGCGAGTACTGTCCACCCCCACTCTGTCAAAGAAATGTCAGCTAAATGCAGACTGAGCTGTAACTCTACACGACACAAGGTATTCTCCTTTAAGCTGGCTGGGCTCCAGGATGCTGAGTCCACATGATGCAACGAAAACAAATCTGACCTTGCTCTCCACCAGCGAAACGAGGACTTGCTCCAAAGCGGAGGAGGCCTGAGGTAAGGCCGTCTGGAGATGGCCGACCACCACACCGACTGCGACCCGCGACAGCTCGTAGCTCAGCCCAGTGTTCTTCCGCACCAGCTCGATCAGTTCGGCCCCAATAGTCATGGGAACCGGCTCAGAGGTAGTGGGGCTGCCAGGGGGGCTCTCAGCGACAGATGGGGGGGCAACCGGCCATTCACTGTCTGGCTGGTCCTCTGAGGCAGGCTGTGAGGGAGGAGTGGGCTGGGGAGGCTGTGGAGCCGGGCTCTTCTTCACAGGAGCTGGCTGAGGAGAGGAGTCGGAGGGAGGGGCATTCAGAATCGGCGCGGGCGGCCTCATGCGGGACGGGACGGGAGGGGGGGGGTGCTGGAAACGCTGGGCAGGCTGACCTCAGAGGAGACTGGTGATCGGGAGGAGCCAGACTCTAAAGAGGTGGTGCTGATTGAGAGGGAAGGAGCGGGGGACGGAGGGAGAGAGGACACTCTGGAGGGGATCTCTGGCTCTGCTGAGCGGGAGAGAGAGAGGGAGAGAGAGAGAGAGAGAGAGGGAGCTCCAGTTACAGAGAGGAAAGTGAACAGGAATGACCTGACTAAGAATAGCGTGTGTGTGTGAAGTATAGTAGCAGGTAGCATCCACTAAGAGCAGCAGCAAAAGTCCTGTGTTGCAACCTGTGAGACTGTGGTTGAATGTGAGTAAAAATAAAAGTAAGATAAATGTGCAGCTGCCTGAGTCTTCACCTGTACGCCGGCTGTTTCGCTGCTTCTCAGGGGGAGGTGGGGTAATCGGAGCCGCACGTCGAGGTTGAGGAGGCACCTGCATGAGGAGGCAGGAAGTGAAATACTCTAAATATACTGTCAGTCTATTGTATATTTGTGTTTGTGTTTGTGTGTGTGTGTATCTTTGTGGTGTGAGACATGAGCATGCTGCTGACAGAGAGGCCAAGTTGTGAGACACTATTGACAAGCTTTTCTGGGCTAATGCCAGGATGGTTTAATATCTCTCACGACTGAGTCTATAACAGTTCCTGGTGTTGCTTCTTGTTTTTCTTAAAAAAAATGATCTCAGCAACATGAATGTGTGTTTTTTTCCAATAAAACTTATCATGCAAATGTCTGTGAGTTGGGATATTATCATTGCTATAAGACTTAGAAATAAATAGACCCACAATGTTAAAGTAAAAATTGTTTGTAACCCTGCAGATAACAGACTTGTATGTATCTAAGAATGAAAATAATCATGTTTTTATAACATAAATAGAAATGTGTACCTAAATGTGATTGGGTTACCTGGTAAAAGCCCTGCTCGCCCTGCATGTTGTCCATGCTTCCTGATAATGGCACGCTCCCCTGTCGTCCATAGTCTCGATTAAGGCCATTGGGCGGAGGAGGAGTCTGACTGAGGGATATTTCACTGTTGGAGGATGGAAGGCCTTGTTTGGGACCGCAGGACGAGGTGCTTCGCCGTGCGAGGGTCTCCTTTCTGTGGTGGATCAGTTTTCTGCAACAGAAGAAGAAAAGGCCTCATATGCAGAAGGTGGAACATGTCAGAATCAATATATCGAGGTCCATCATGTGCACTTTGACTCACTGGAGAACATCTCTCTGCTCCAGATTGTATTTGCCTCCATTTTTTAAGGCCACATTGTGGATTCCTTCGATCGCTCTGTCAATGGACTGCAACACCTCATCCTGCTCTGGAGCCTGAAACAGGAAGTGAAAAACAGGAGGGGGCGGGGGTTAGAATTAAAGTTTAATTTGCATATCTATTAAAGTTTAAACAAAACAGAACTGCAGCTTGGGGACATTTGTGCCTCTGGGGCGTAAAACAAACTGGGACAGTTATCTAACTAGAAAACAGCCTTTTTAACTGGCAACACACGCACTCAGTGAGGCCTCTCATTCAGGCTCATTAAACCTTTCGCAGCCACTGTCACTGACTACACGAGAAAGCATTCCTGTCCTGCCAGTGTGTGAGCCGAAGATCCCACAAAATACATGCTGTAACTAGTTCACTGTTACGTCTTGATCCTTGGAGGGGAAAAAACTGGGAGTCATCCTGGCTGTGGAGCACTTGTGGGTGTGCCTGAGAGAGAAAATAAACTTAGTGGAAGGGGAGCTGCTGCTTATTCAACAATTCAACCAGAACACTTGAGAATGAAATAAAAGCCTGGTGACCTTAAATCGACCAGAAACAACGTCTCTCTGCCTTGCCCTTGGACCTGGCCTGTCTCATATCTGCATCCTGTCTCATCCCATCCTGTCATATCACAGACCCCCACCCCCGCCGCGCCTCTTTTGCCCCCATACCTCCCCTCTGTCGCAGTGAGCCGCCGCAGTGCAGGAGGCCATGTCCCTACATAATGCAACCCTTCCAATAATTCATGGCTTCTCCTGCAAGCATGCATTTTTTCCTCCTCTTTCCAGGGCGATAATCAGCTGCACCGTGGCCTCCACTGCAGCACAGTAACACGGGATCTGTCTCTGTCGATCCCATCAGGTCAGCCCTCAACGCTGCTGCGCATTTACTGGACCTAATTGCGTTCACTGAGACAAAATCAAAGGGAAAGAGGAGGGGGGGGGTCACAGAGTGTTGTTTACCTGTATTTTCTCGATGTATGAGGCGGGGATGTACCCGGTCTCCCCCGAGCTGCAGCGGGACCCCAGCCACCAGTGTTTGTTGCTCCTCTCCAGGATTAGGAAGCTTTCTCCGGCCGCGAAGTGCAGCGAGTTGGGCTCCGCGGATCGGAAGGCGTACAGAGACCGGTACATGCTCGATCGAGACCTCAACAGGCCGAGACAGCTGCGGTGAGCGGGGTCCGGGGATAGGGCGTCTCCGCGTAGGAATATCTGCTCTGTCGGAGGTGATTTAAAGCGGCTGTGAAGGCATGGCCCCGGCGGCTCCGCTGCTGTCTATTTACAATGTCTGTGGATCATCTGACCTGCAGTGACGCTGGAGGCCGCAGGGGGCGCTGCTGCCCCGTGAACACGCCCCCGCCCCCCAGACAGACGAATCAAAGGCAGAGCCGCTGATCCACTGATCCCTGGAATTAGAGATTTAATAAAACTGTAAAGTGATTGGCATATTGTACTGGTTTTTAATGTCAGATACCAGATGTGTTAGAATGTGTGAGGACTTGACCTCATTACTTCCAACATACATCTCAGTCATTATACCCAATATACCCAAATATAGAATTCAAGGAATTATAGCAAAGTAGATCAAAATAAATATAGCAATTAAATAAATATAGGAAGTGGAAAACTGAATGTGTATACATATATCACAAATGGGATGATTTATTGTAAAAACTCTTAAAGCTTTTAAAACGTTGAAAAAAATAAGCTCGATTTTGCCACATACGACACCGGAAACAGCCTGCTGGTGTCACAGCGATTTGTGTCCCCCGGTGTGTGCCGGTGTGTCCTCCGCCAACATGTCCAGCGCGGTGTGTCTCAGACTCCTCCAGAGGTCCACTCAGGGCTTTCTTTTCTCCTCCAGGGCAGCTCCCGCTTTCTCGAGGTTTGTCAGTTTTTTTAATTTGAGACTTGAGATTCATTTAAGGTGAAGATTTAAACTATCCCTGATTACGGCTTTCCTCTGTGGAACCCAGGACCTCAACGCGGCATGTTATTGTTATGAAATACCAGCACCTGTGTCCGTGTCATTCAGCAGACACCTTACCAATATACCTGTGTTATTGCTGTGCAAAAGACAATGCAAAAAGAAAATACATAATTACAGTCACATGATGTGTACTGATTCACACTTTAAGTTATATCCTGTCATGGTAGGCATCAGTGGTGGACAGTAATGTATATTTATTCAGGTACTGTACTAAAATACAGGTTTAAGGTACTTGCATGCGTTCTTCCCTTCATTTTACTTTTTTTTTTTTTTTTTTACTCAATTATACTTCAGAAGCATGTCACTACATTTATTTAGAACAACCCAGAAATTAATTGACAAATAGTATGGTGTAATATTATTGAATAATTATGAATGATTCAATTTCATGAAGCATATATAAAGTAGCTTAAATGACTTTAATCAACAACAATAATACATATAATTTAGTAACATATTTATTCATCTGAAATGAGCTCTTCTGTATTATGAGTATTATTACTTTTGATGATAGGTGTATGATATACACATATACACATTGATCTGAATTCTTGCAAAGCTTTTACTTCTCACAGAGTATTTCTGCGCTGCACTACTTTTCAAGTAAAAAATCGGAGTACTTCTTCCACATTCTGTTTGTTCATCAGTACAATTAGAATGACATGAACACTATGGCTGCATTTTACCAGTGTTTTCATCATTGATTAACCACTTGTTTGTTACTTCTTTTGAATAGTGGACTAATCATTAGAAAGAAATAAAAATAATGAAGCCATTGGGTAATTATATATGCTTCTTCGGGGAACAATGAAGTCATCATCAATCACAACTGTCAACATAACAATAAAATAACAGAAATGTGAATATTATTTTGTTATTTCTATAATTCTTTCTTTAGGGTCTCTAGTGTCTGATTGATAAGTAGAAATAAGTAACTTATTTAAAAATAACCTTTAGTCACATTTGCTAAAACTGGCACGATGCCCTGACAATAATATATGAGACCGATCATTTGTGTAAAAAGGCATGGTCAGAGAGGACGAAGTACTCATTCAACTCTTTCCTAAATCTTACAGACTGTTGTTTTAATTATTACATTTATTTTATTGTTGTTTGGCACTTTAGATTTTTACACCTGTGATCAAAGCTTGCTTCATTGTTTTATGGGTGCCTTGTATTCAGTGGCTTCCCAGGTGGCTCATCTGTTGAAGATTATACATACATGTCATTCTGAGGTATGTGCATGTATTGTGACCTTGGTAGGTTCTGTTTTTCTGTCAGGAACAGGCCCTCAGTGTGTTCGCACATCACCCAGCATCTCTGCCTCCATCTGGTGGAGTCATTCGGTACAGCTGCGAGTGTGCTGCTGTGCTGCTAGAAAAAAAAAAAGCTGGTGACACAGCAGCTGACCAGAAAGTGCAACGCAGCCTCACATCTCAAAAAACAAAAAATTGCTGAACATGCTCAGATTTTTGTAACAGTCAGGAAGAAAAACTGAGAACAGGCTAAAACATTGCTGCAGCTCCTGAGACGAGCAGAAATGTGCCTTTGCTGTCTATATCTGCAGAAACAAGCCAAAAGCTTTTGGCTGTCAGCCCTGTCAGTAGATTTTTGGCTTTTAAACTGGGACACATGGCAACAGTTCTGCAGTGCAGCCTGTTTGTTCTTTTTTATGTAAGATAAAAGCGAAATAGATGTGTTTTTCTGCACTCCTTGCAATATTAATACTCATAGTAATAGATCATTGAAATGGTCACTCTTGTGCGTTTGTTATGTTATATATTTACCTCTCTTGTTTTCCAGCCCATTCCTGTCTCGTGCACATAGGCTGGGTCCCAGTGATGATGAACTGTACCAGCGTACCACTGTGTCCATCATGCAGAAGGAGGCAGGCAGTGGGCTTATGATCCACAACTACAGTCCCCAAGGGTTCAATATAGATGGCAACAGGGTGTTGGGACCGTGCGCTTTACTTCCTCCTGCTATCCTCCAGTGGAATGTGAGATAAATATCCACACAACCTCCACAGCTCTTATTTTGTTGTGCCATGCACTGCTTAGTATTTTAAAAGACTATGTATGCGTTTTAATTTTCTTTCTGCAGGTTGGCAGTTATAAAGACATCACAGAAGAAAGCATCTCACTTTTCTACATGCTTGAACCAAGAATAGGTAAAAATAAACAAACAGAAAACAATCATACATGCACAAATGGGTTAAAAGTTAAACTAACATTAATTGTAACTTAAATGACATCCTGATGCATTCGACTTATTTTCTTGTCATTTCTGCAGAGATTCTTGTGCTGGGTACAGGCACACGGATTGAATTGATAGACTCCTCAGTGCTCACTCTACTCAGAAAGAAAGGCATTGCTGTGGAGGTGCAAGACACGGTAAAGAACACCTATTGTTTCAGCAAAGTAAAGTGCAACCGCTCCTCCTGGCAGTGTGAAATATTTACTTAAACAATGAAGAGAGGATGGTCTGACCACCAATGCTCTAAAACTACGTGACCTGCCCTAATTTAGACCTTCTGTCTTTCTTTGTTATGCAGCCAAATGCATGTGCAACATTCAACTTCCTGATTAGTGAGCGAAGAGTGGCGGCTGCTGGTCTTATCCCTCCATCTGTCAGCACGGCCCTTGAAGTGAAAAAGGAATGAGTGTTATGATGTCAACAGAAAGTGGGACTGATTTCTGCAGATGGAGGTCAGAGGTTTCTGAATGATCTCAGCCGTGCAAGATGGTTTGTTCTTCTTCTGCACAATTCTTCAAAGAACCAACACTCACTGACATCCAGCTTTGAAGGAACAATCACTATATTTAGTTACAACTGTTATTTTTTGGAGTTTAAGGTGTTAAAACCAGCTGCTGTAACCAAGTGATCCAAGCAGCGAGCTAGCTCTGATTTGAGATTTTGACAATAGCTTCATGCACTGGTTGTGTTCGGTTTTCTCTCGTCATTTTAGTCAGTCAGAAAGTGTTGTGTGCGCTTGAGTGCACAGAAAGTGTGTATGAGTGCTCAGGCAAATGTTATGTTGCAGACTGTAATCAAGTGTAACAGTGTTCTTTCTTTACAAATATACATTTGAAGGTTTTACATGCAACAAGCAGCTTACAATTGCAAAGTATTTTTGTGCAAAGCATAAATGTCTAATAATACCTACTTGGACTATTTATTGTTTTTAAAAAAAACAAGAAGAGTTGCTGTCATTTGTGCAGCAGATAAAAGAGATCTGTCAAAAAAGAATTCTTCCCTCCACCCGAGGTGTTGGTGGTGACTGTCCTTCATTTAGATAAGCCTCTTTACTCTGTGCGTCTGTCTGTCCTGTGTTCCCAACAGCGGCACCACCACCAACAAGCTGCCCGTGTGCAGCACATGACATAATTTAGTGGCTTTGTCCTTCACGCACATAAGCTCCATAGATAAGAGAATCCACAAATCCTCTGCACATCACTGTGATTCATTTCTAATCATCTGCCCGTTTACCACATGCTCAGCAGGCCCTTCAATCCCTGTTAACCCTGATTACTTTCACCTGCTGCTGCGCCTGAAAAAATGTCCCTGAGTGACTCTTAAAGATCAAGAGCATTTCCAGTTAACTGGCTGCAACAGTAGAGTTGACAGAAACTAAAATAAACACTAAATATTGAAAATGAAGCTGTCTTTATGGAGAAAATAATTATTTAATTTAATTTCAGTCCATTTCAGCTGATGTAAGTGACAAAAGCCAGTGTGTTCATGATTTTATATAGAGTGGTGTAAACAATAAAAACCCAAGAACTGTATAGCAAGAAAGTTGTATTATTGCAAATTACTCTTGTCTCATATAAAACATTGCAAATGCAAAAAAAGGAATCTTAAAAGAACTGACAGGGAAAGGATGTTTTCCAAATTGCAGCATCGTATTTTTACAGAATTTCACAAAAGGGGAGAAATTATAGCAAACAATTTAAAGGAAACAAAAGACACCCAACATTTACATATTACACTCACAATTCACTCCATGCTACATAACACTCTGCTTTACTGCTTTGCAGAAGTATAATCATCCACAATGTCACCATGCCCTCTCAGCTGTTGATGGTATTTCCCCCCATTATGCTGGAGGCCTTTCTCAGTCATCGTCAGAGTTATGGGACTGGTGTCTCTGTGATCCTCCGATGCAGAGCTCTGCTCCTGTCATCCGGCGGTACATGTCTTGGATGTCCTCACATTCGGTTTCAAAGTGGTTTGTGGCATCATATGAACGGGACACAAAAATCTAGTGAAGACAGATGAGAGGAAAATCTAACCCACCATCCTTTGGCCTATTTTATTTTTTTGCACAGAAAGGCTTTTAGAGAAATCTCACCTGACTCGTTTTACCATCATCATTGGGAACAAGTAGGTTGCTGACTGAGACAAATCTAGAATCAAAGTGGTGACAGTTAATGTTGTTCAAAATATTATTTCAATGGGAAAACATGGGTCACTAAAGTGGAAAAACAAGAAAACTTAAAAGTGTCACAAACTTTTGCATGATGGGCTCAAGAAGTTCCAGCCCGGGTTGGACTTCCTTCTCTGGGGTGCCGGTTTCTACTGTTGTGCTCACTGTGGCGATGTACACCCCGTCTGAGGACACATTGTGGGCGTAGGACACCACAGATATATAAATGTCTGCATGGACAAAAGAAAGGTCTTCTGTAACTTGGGAGTCAGTGGAATTTTTTTTACAGACAAATCTCAACCACACTTTTCACAATCTGTGGACTACAACTTAATGTTCTGATTTTAGCACAACAAATTAAGTTTTGACTAATTTCTCATGCTTTGGCAAAGGAAAAAACAGACAAAATACCAGATTTCCTGTTGAGTTGAGTTTGAGGGATGATGATTTGACAGGAATTGGCCTCGTGGGTGTTTTTAACCGGATGATTTAATAAACAGATGACTCTTATCACACGCCCCACTTTCCTCACTCGATTAGGAACATAGCTGGGATCACAGATGAGCTGTTTGCAGTGGAACAGCTGTTAAAGAGACAGAGACAAAATCACTGTGCACAATTGTGCTGCAGGACAATTTATCCCAACATTCCTACTTCTTTACAGCGTCTGCATAAAAAACACACTTGCCTTCCCTTCAGATTTCACAGCTTGAACTTTGCCTTTGTCCATCACAATCTCATCCACTGCTCTGTTCAACAGGAAGGTTCCTCCGTACTCTGCACTGAGTCTGAAACACATGGTGCAGGTTGGACAATATGGATTTATTATGATTCAAGAATTCATTTTCATTCCCCAACAATAACATCACACAATCACTGTCAATGAAATTCTTAAATCCCTTGAAAAGAATAAAACTAGAGAAATAAATAATAGTAGCGTACTATTAGATTTATAAATATAGACCTAAATTTAAAGTAAACAAATATAAATTATACAACTAAGAAAATATACAACCAGAAGACATAAATCAGTTATCCACTTTTTTTTTCACGTGTTCATGAAAATTCAATTGTTTGTAACCTGGCAAATCCCTGTGGTAGTTCTCCCAGCCCATACACAGGGTAGAGGTATGGACTGGTGTTGTGGCGGGACAGGGACTCAGAGTACAGCCTGATCCGTCTGATGGTCTCCCTACATGGCTGGTCCAGATAACTACAGAGTTACCCAGAGACAGGAAGTGAGAGCAGGCAGGCTTCAACTTAAAGGATCATCTGTCATCTTAAGATCCTGGTACTGACCTTTCGCTGGTGTGTAAGGCGATGGCGTGACCTGTGAACTCTATAACATCCAGTCCTAAGTCAAAGCGGCCGAAGAGGTCCCGAGTGGTGGTTTTGTTGGGATCCACATCCTGGTAGGTCCGAGGGTTTCTCACGTCAAAGTTTTGCGCAAAGAGCAGCAGCTTCCTGAACCTTCTCTTGTCAAACATGCCCATCAGATCTGACACATAAATGTATGAACAAGTTACAAATATGCAGAAAACATGTTGGAAAAATCACAACAGCTTTGTTTGTCACCTGAAGTGTGGGCATCTTCCTCTGTTCCAGGGACTTTGTGCACTTTTCCTGCTTTGTAGACATAGCTGCCCTCAACGACTTTGAAGTCCAGGTACCGAGTGACGTCAGTGTGCACCAAGATTTTCACCAGCTGACCTGATGCAAAGATGCAGCAGAGGGTACAAAAATTGTCAATGAACTCTTTACACTAAAATCATGAATAACAAAATCACAAGTCCACATGAGCAACACAAAGCTCTCACCATTGGTAAGAAAAAACTTGGGGATGAGGTCAATGTTCCACTCTTTTCCACGGCCCAAAGACTTTGCAGGACCTGGAACCTTAAACTTCTTGTACAGCTGTAAATTTGGACAAATAGAAAATTAATCAACACCACTCATCAGCAATGTGGCAACAGTTTCCACTGCACCATATATGAATACTGTATATGTGCTTTATTTAAGTTTTGTAAAATGGGGGAGGTGCACGTGCGCTCATGTGTTGTACCTCTTCAAGGGGAGAAATGGAAGCACTCTCTCCTCCATAGTAAGGATTCTTGTCAATATGAAGGACCTTTTTCCCACTTTGAGACATTAAACCAGAGAGGACACATTCCTGAGACAGACAGGGAGATGACCGTGAAGTGCAGGACAGCATTTGGCACAGTCAATCTGTAGATCAGGACTAATATAATCTAATATAATACAATAGTCAATAAATTAAATCCCTTAATCAGCCTGCAGGAGCTCAGAGGGTCTGCATGTAAATAATTAGTGAAAGTACTCATGAACAAACGTAACATGATTTATAATAAAAAGCTACTGATCAGTATGAACAGTTTAGAAAAAAGTACAAATGATGAAATACTCATTGTTAGTGGCAATTTAAGTAATGATGATTACCCTGAGGGAAAATGTATCTCCTGGCATGAGTGAATAAAATATTGGTATTGGGTCAGAGCACTAATCCTCCTTTTGGTCTAGGAAAACAGACATTGGAAAAATCCAAATAGATTTCCACCTATTTTAAGCAGGAAGATGATGTGAATAAATTGATGATCAGTTGTGCACAAATAAACAGCCTAAATACAGATCATATTTCTCTCCATGCACTGAAGCCTTCACAGCAGAAGACACTTGAGTCTAAAAGTCTTTGCAGCTATAGACCAGTAATTACTGTGCTCCTAAGAGGCTGCCCTGACAGATGCTTGTAACATTAAAGCTTAATTTTCAGAGGAAACACATTTGACAAGAAATAGTTTTCTTACCTTAAGTCCTGTTCCAAGCACAATAATATCATATTCCTGCATCTTAACAGTGTGTCCTTACTCAGTGCCTTTTCTGAATGTTGCCTGTTGCAGTATTGTGAACATGCGTATGCGTGTGTGGGCATGTGCATATGTTTATACAGAGAGGCACAGGTATGATGATGATATGTGACAGTAATTGCTTTGTGTTCCCCTTTACAATAATCCTCTTAAGACTATGCCAGTGTGTGTTTGTGTGTATCCATGCCTGTGTGTGTGCATGAGAGAGAGAGAGAGAGAGAGAGAGAGAGAGAGAGAGAGAGAGAGAGAGAGAGAGAGAGAATACGATATGGGATTTCCCCAACAGATTGAAGTAGTGAATGAAGGTAGTGAGATGAGTGCATTCAAATTCTTCATTCAAAATGCTGCTGATGTAAAAATAAAGATGCACTATCAGCACAGTGTGGCACAGTGGTGTCGTAGAAGGTTCTGGGTCCAATCTACTGTGTGGAGTTTGCTTGTTCTCCCTTTTGTACAAATTCTCTTATCTCTGTATAATAATAATTAACACTGCACAAATTTGGACAAATAGAAAATTAATCACTGCACCATATATGAATACTGTATATATGTTTTATTTAAGCAAGTAAAAGTCTGACTGAAATTGAAATCCCTTTTTCAAAAGTGACCTGACGAAATATTGGAAAATGTTTGGAAAGAAACCCTGACTGTTTAAATCTTTAATATAATTTAAATTAACATGTGAGTTGTTTAAAATGAGGGAGAACTGAAGCCGTACAAAAGTAAAAAAGAAAAAAAAAGTCCCTTTTCTGTTTTCTGCTAATCTTTTTATTATCTCTAGAATTTATTTTTATCATGTCTCATTTGTCTCGATAATATTCTGTTTTTTATTTACATTATTATTCAGTCTTTTTTATTATTAGTTTATTATTATTTATTGTTATTATCATGTAGGTTTTCAGGTACAAAAGTTGTTTAGATATGTTAGTTTAGATGTTCACATTTTTCATAAGTCACCACCCTTTCTTGCCTCAGCCGAACGCTCCCGCTGACGCTCAACTGCTGCAAAAATTCAATTACCCATCATGCCCTGAAACCAAGATATCCGGGTCAGGGATGAACGTTTCTCTGCAGTTGCGCTTGTTAAATTCACCGGGTCTCTCAGGCGGTCTAGGTAGAAAAACAAAATTAGTATCTAACAATGACTCCGCCTCCCCGGGTAAGTTCCGGTCCATGCCTTGTATCATTGAAAGCGCACCCTGACTTCTACCGTTGATGAGTGGACTTCCGGTCGTTGGCATCTTCGTGTTGTTGAACTTCAGTGTGAGAGAAGTTGAAGAAAGTCAGAGAAATGTCTTCTGCACAGACAGTAAGTTTATGAGCTAACATACTTTGGTTTTACGTGACAAACAGTAACTGTTCCCCGACTTTGGTATCAACGAACGTCACAGCAGCGTTAATGTTAGCACCCAAACAAACTACCGCCATCAGTTTCATCATCTGTGCAGTAAATTTAAAATAGCTAATATCGCCGATTCTTTCTGGACATATATTCTATTACCGAGTGCTGTAAATGACATGAAACAACGGTCCGTCAAAGTTCACTGATATATTTTACTCGTCCAAACCACAGACTTCATATACAGATATCAGAGGTCTATATATACAGTCAGTGGCTGAAACATGTAAATCAGGTCATGAAGTAAAATTAGCACAGAGGTGTGTCAGTGGTTCATCTCTGTTCTTCCTGACAGAGGACAGACACACAGGTGTTGACTCACATGAGCTTTCACCAGACTGACAAGTTAAGTCTTCAGATGCAAATAAAGAAAGAAGGTCACCCAATATTCACAGCAGATCTATGTTAGAGAAAAGGTTGATTATGGTCTCAAGACTTTAAGAATTAAACGTTTTTACCTTTTTAAATGTTATACAATGGGAAAACATGGGTCAAATGAATAATAAAACACCAAAGGTTTGAATTGTTGCAGCCAGTTTGGATCCTCTTCTCACAATGATTGAATGAGATGAGTAAATTAACACTTATCAAAGTGTTGCGTTCATTAATAGTTGAGAAACTGTACCAGGGTGACTGCTGGACAGCTCTCTCTCATATTATTATTCGTGTTATTATAATGAAACATTACTAAATAGTTCATTTAAAGTTACCATGACAACATCTTGATGTCAGGGGCAACAACAGAAAGCCTCAATCAGGATAACCAGAAATCTACAATTTTAATACAATACCTTATTTGGACTTTGAGCTGTGATTATTGTCATTCAGCCTTTCTTGTTCTTGTGTGTTTGTGTTTGTGTGTGTGTGCGTGTGTATGTGTCAGTTTTCGGGTAACGACCCAAACCAGCACAAGCGTGTATCTACTCAGTCCAAACCTGGATTCTTGGAGCGACTGAGTGAAACTGCGGGAGGAACAGTCGTTGGTGTTGGACTGTTTTTCCTCTCAATTTACATTCTCTTCACCAATGAGGTAAGAAAGATGTACCCAGTGGGAGGAAAACATAAACCCAGCTGCATTCATGTAAGTCAAATTGCTGCATGGTATCTAACTTTGTCTGTGCTCAGGGCCGGTCTCTGCGGACAGCATCTTCCCTGGATGAAGGTCTCTCTCAGGTTGTGTCGTTGGGGTCTTTCTCCAGCCTGGACCTGCAGAACAACAACCGCTTAGTTCACCTGTCTGCTCAGCTGCGCACCTCACAGGTAAACTGTTTTTTACTTTTCAGATTATTGTTTGTTGACATCTAATTGCTCCAAAATTGCATTATTTTATTTTCTAGAAATCCTTTCCTTTAGTTTTATTTAAAGATTTAAATAAAACATGATAAAACCTCATACTTTGTTGCCATGTCTTTCGCTGAGTGTTGTCATTGCTTTTGTCTGTCTTTTGGATGATAAAAGACCTCTACTAACCTGTGTGTGCATTAAGTAAATCTTTGTCTTTAAGTAGACCTTTTATCTTGAAGTCCTACAGTATCTGACCCAAGAGTCTCATTGGGATGCACTGGTTTTGGGAAGTCTAATAATTGGCTGGGATGTACCAATATAATGGTTAGTCATTTAGGGAGTAAAATAGGACATCATTTTTAAACATTTGTTTTAAACAATTGTTTCTATTTTATTTTGTTGCTAATTTGACAGTTTTATTAAGTGACATCTTGTCATGAAAAAAGCAACATTGTAATTAATAATTTGTGTGTTTTGTGTGTGTGTGTAGCCTCTGTATGACCCCAACTACAGAGTGGTGGTACATGCAGTGAAACTGAAGAGGCAGGTGGAGATGTATCAGTGGGTGGAGTACTCAGAGAGCAAGTGAGTCTGTCTGCATATTTTCGCGCTCAGGGTGGGGTCAGCTGTGAAAAATGTTGGCCGGAGCTCAGTTGTCATGAGCCAAAAGTGAGTTTGTTACTATGCAACTGATTTCAGGGACTACCAAGAGGGTGGTGAGACCAAAACGGAAACGACGTACACCTACAGTGAGTTATTTTCTGTCAAGGCTGTTTTGTACAAGCTGTTTCAATTTGCAATGGAAAGTGAAACAATATGAATCCTTTTCTTTAAGATACCGAGTGGAAATCAGAGCTGATCAACAGTCGCCATTTTGATAAGGAAATCGGTCACCAGAACCCAAGGTATTTGCATGTTTTTATTCTACTCGGTTCAGTGGATATAACATTTTTCGAATTTGTGTGTAGTTTATCTTTCATCTAATGCTTAAATCTTTAGTGCCATGGCAGTCGAGAGTGTCACAGTGGTGGCTCCTGAAGTCACAGTTGGACCTTTCACTCTGTCTAAAGGTATTTATCAGAAGTATCAGAAGTGATACTATACATGCAGAGATGACGGATGCCCTGCTGTGTTGCAGATTTTGTACTCTCAGTTCATCAGCTGATTGCTTGGTCATCCACAGGCCTGGTGGAGCAGATCAATAACTTCCAGACGCTGAGTTTGAGGGATTTAGCTGCAATCAACATTGACCCTTTTCTCAGCATCGACGATGATTATTTTTATCACACTCAGAACCCGCGTAGGCCAGAGGTGAGTGTTAGCATTCAGTGGCTCGTAACCTCTGGTGGGAATGCACTCTTCATTTGAAGTAGTTATTAAGCTGTTTCGTTGTTGTTGTTTTTTTTCCATAAGGTTGGAGATGTGCGTGTGAGATTCTCCTTCGCTGGACTTAGCGGTGAGACGTCTCACCACGGCCCAGCTCAGACTGTGAGTACTGCAGATGAATTACAATATTCATTTTGCTCATGATGATGTGTATTTTCTGCATGTAATTGGACTTCACTCATTTAATTGTGTTTACATCAACATGACTCAACTCCTTTAAGTGACGCTGAAATGTTTAGTCTGTTGGACTAGTTCAACAACAGAAAACCAAGTTAAATTCATTTTCATAATCAATTAATCTTACAGGTATAGTTTCAGCTAAAACTGTGGTCTGTCTCTTCAGACGTTGGTAAAGATGCTGAGTGTTTTTCAGGTCAGTATTGTGGCCATGCAGAGAGGGGAAGAGCTGGTGCCTTTTAAAACCAAGTCAGGAGACGCTCTGGAGATCCTGTACCTGGAGGAACTCTCTGCAGAGGTCAGAGAGATGATTGCATTTCTCAGACACCACGGTCAATCTAACTTAATTTGCTAAATAAATATTAAGAATATTTCAGTATTCACACCCATGGTTGTCTAGTTTTCACTCATTTCGTTCTGGGTATTTGGCTCTCGTGGTTGATGCTGACTTGTTTTCTGTAGGAGGTTTTCGCGAAAGAACATCAGCATAACAGTATGACGACGTGGGGACTCCGTGCTGCAGGCTGGGCTCTCATGTTCCTCAGTATTCAGCTCACCATGCGCATTATCTACACATTGGGTAAAAACACACTCGCTGGTGCTGCATATCCACACCATACGTGGGTTTATTTCCTGACATCTCATTTCTGTCCCTCTCTGCCATGTGTCCACAGTGGATTGGGTTCCTGTTCTCAGAGAGCTTGTGTCTGTGGGGCTGAAGCTCTTCGCCTTGTGCATCTCCTGCTCGCTGTCTCTTGTCACCATCGGAGTAGGTTGGTTTTTCTACCGACCATTAATGGCTATGGCTCTGGGAGCGCTGGCTCTGGTGCCATTGTTCCTCGCTCGCTCAGGACTTCCAGTCAAGAAAAACCAGTGACTATTGCGCTGATGAGTATCAGAAGTTTCTGATGCCGAGCTGCAGCCGTCAGTCAGAGGAAAGACTGTCTTGTGAAGCTTTTCCACAGCAGGGCAACACGCTAAGTAGGATTCACTCTCTTGGACACTCCATGTTATATAAAATCTGTTTTGTTTTTATAAGTTCAATAACAGATTTAATCCATTTTGAATATTTTTAGTATTGGTTCATAGTGGGCATAGCTTCATCTGCCTGGAAATATATTTAGGGGTAGCCACTACTGTTGTTGCTTTGAGACTCAGATGTGGCCCTTTGGAATGTTTGTGTTCTCTTTTAATATTTTGTTGCTGAAGGACTGCGTGAGAAAGTGATATCATTCTCCAAGGACTTGTTATTCAGCATAACTTCAGACTCAGCTGCCAGTTTATTGGGTCCACGTTGGTAAAAGTCATGCAGTCTAATACAACAGACGTGTAGTAAACCTTCAGAAAGGTCATAATGTTGAGTTTTTGTTGAAATCATTTTTGAGGAGTTGATTCAACTGTATGATCCCTTTGGAGGTTGTAGTTTGTTGTCCTGTACCTAATAAACTGGCTCCTGAACTGAGTGTATGTTCCTAATGTAACGTGTATGTTGTCTTCATGCCATATATATTTCTTCCTTATTTTCAGCACTTGAATGGAACATGGTTATGTTTTCAAAATATGACATTTCTCATATCATCTGGGATTGGTTTGTAAGTTAAAACCTAAATGACTTGAGGTGATGCGTAAACAAATTGCCAAACAAAATTTTGTCTGGACAAAAAAACAAAGACCAAAGAACTGGGAGCTGCAATTTTGTTGCATTGTACTGTTTGTATGCAGTGTATGTTAAATAAAGCACTTTTGATGATTGACTCTGGCTCATGTTCTTTATAGGGGTAAGCACTGTTAGCTTATCACGGGTGATCACACCAGACAAAACTACAGATTAAGGTCTTTGTCCAGCAGAGCGCTGATATGTTTGTTCAACTGTGAAGCATCTATGTGCTCACAATTCCTTACTAGTAAAAGGCTCCATGTTTAATTAGGCAAGTTAATTGATATAATAGTTTAATAGTAATGATTTGTCACAGTAGAAGATTTCAGCCTCAAAAGTTGTGTAACTGTTGGGCTGTACTTATGAGAGAACAACTGAATAGCAGCTTGTATTGACACTGTCCATCATATCTACTGAGCGCCCCCCCCGATCATGCCTTGTGGCTGACCCAGGACCCTGACCCCACCCCGCCCCCAACTCTGAAATGCACATAAAGATAAAAAAACAAAAAAAGAAATTAGCTGCATATTATGAAAAAGCTTTCTCCTCTGAAGTGTTTAGTTTCTGAAACCGTTTTATCTTTATTCAGCACCCAGGGGGGGACTGTGACTTAGATGATCAGGCAAGTGATACAAATGATCGAGATTCTTACAAAGTAATTTATTACACAAAACACTACGTTCCCATTTGCGTTTTAACAAAATGAGTTTCCAGTCTCATGTTGTGCATGTGATCGCAATGCACACGGGATTTGTACATGAAGCACACAAACAAATTTTGACTTCATGTGTGCATCAGTTTGTTGAAATAATTAAAGGACTACTGGTCACAGTGTACAGGTACTTCACCCTAGTTGGCTGTGGAAACATTCCTCAGATCAGCAGGCAGGGCTTAAGCACTTAACTGTAGTTGGCAGGTACGACACAACGGGTCCCCTGGCTGACCTCTTAAATTACATAGTACATGTTGATAAAGGAGGTTTCATTATGGCAAATTTACTCATGTTAAAGTACAAAAAAGTATTTTCCATAACCTCAAAATTGAATACTGACAGAACCTGACTACTTTTGCTTAAGACAAAAAAAGTAAAAGCATTACACCTTTAGTAAAAACTGGGGAGAACAGTCTTTTGTGTGGGTGTGTTTGGGGGTAGGTTTGACCTAACGCTCCTTCTTCTCTCCCCCTGCTGTAGGAGGCAGTCCTCATGCCCCCGTTTACAGTAGGACACATTTACTGCTCTTCTTTCCCCGCTTGGCCTGTAGTGCAGCCCTGGTGGCCATCTCGAACACTTCCCTCACGCCATCCTTTGTTTTTGCAGAGCACTCCATGTATCCAAAGGCACCGATCCTGTTAGCCATGTCCCGTCCATCCTCTGGTTTCACAGGTTCCTGAAGAAAAATATAGGGAGAGGTTTTAGAAAAGAAGCATTTCATCACTTAAAGATTGTTCAAATGTTTTGTTGCAAAATTTTTACCTGCTTCATTTTGGCAAGCTCCCTCCGGGTGTGCTCGTCATTGCGCAGGTCCTTTTTGTTTCCCACCAGTATAATGGGAACATTGGGGCAGAAGTGTTTCACCTCAGGAGTCCACTTCTCAGGGATGTTCTCTAAATAAGGAGAGAAAAGACACCATCAGTCAGAGCAGGCATGGCTACATGTAGGTCAGATGAATTAAATAGAGCAGAAAATGACAGAGTCTTAGATAGAGACATGTTTCAATGTTGCAGAGGTTACAAATAAATTTAGAAATACCTCAATAACAGTGTTTGTGTATGTGGTTGTGATATATAGGAGTGTGCCAAAAAACACATGATGTAATAAAAATGACCAGAGGAGAAGTTAGGTGTCCAGCACATGAGCCTGTTTAAGTACTTTGTTTGTGGCTGGTTAACAGGATGACATTATTAGAGCTATTTTTAAAAACTCTCCCTACTTCACGCCTATTCCCCTCCAGCAAAAACCTTTGCTGACATTTAGATTCAATATAGATGTATTTGACTTACCAAGGCTGTCAGGGCTGTCGATGGAGAAGCACATGAGAATGACATCGGTGTCTGGATAGGAGAGCGGGCGCAGTCGGTCATAGTCTTCTTGACCTGCCGTATCCCACAGTGCTAACTCGACCTGCAGTTAACACATGAAGCCAAATTATGTTCATGTTGTACATTTCCTCACTGAAGGACTAATAAAGGCTATCTTGAAAATGAATGGTGATTACGGTCTATAGGTTTGGCATTATATTTGACTAATGAGTACATACAAACTAATTCCCTGTAAAAAATATAACAAAAATACTGACTGATTAAACATTTTACCACGTATCACGACTCTTTTTACCTTCGCACTGTGATAATGCTACTTCTACAAAATGTACGGGATCTGAGTACTTTTTTTCAGTACCATGTGGTACAAAACAGACATTTATTTAGTGTAATGCGGCATTAAATCTGCACAAGAGAAAACATGATCATTTCAGATAGACAACATAAACATTGTACCCTCTGATGTAGGAGTGCCATTGACTGCAAAACAGAAACATCTCTGCTTTTATGACAGAGTACAAACAGATACTACTTTTTCTTTACTGCAGGAACTTTTAAAGGTACTTAAGTCAAAATGTTCAACTGCAATATCCGAATCATAAAGAGTTGCAATTATTTTAATAAAAGACAAAACATGTAAACAACTTGCTATCATAAATGTAACATTGATGTATTACAGAGATGTCATGAAAACATAGGAAACAAGCTTGTCTGACACTTTTTTACCAGTGAAAATGAATTTAAGAAGTAGACAATATCTGTCAAAGTAATAGCAATCAGATTTCTTTTGCAAATTGTACAGCCCTTTTTCACATTCAGTCATCCAATTAAAGGACAGTAAATAAAATGCTATACCTTCAACCTCACTGAGATCAATCAAGACTGACACATGCTTTGTTAAATACTCACATCCTGGGCAAGCCTCTCATCTACACAAACCCTCAAGATAAGTCAGCAGCATTCATCTGCATGCCTGGTTACACACTGCTGACTCAGAAACGCGAAAGGTGCAAGATCATGCGTACCTGTTTGCTGTCAACTTCAATATCGGCCACGTAGTTTTCAAACACTGTGGGCACGTAGACCTCTGGAAACTGATCCTTACTGAACACGATGAGCAGACAGGTCTTCCCACAGGCTCCATCTCCAACTATCACCAGCTTTTTCCTGATGGCTGCCATGGCTGCTGCAGTACAAACACAGGAAAGGTAGAAACGAAAGTTCAGGGAATGGGAGCAACAACAACAGGAAAAAAGGCAGGGATGGTTTTTATTGCATTCAGACATTATGCAACTACTTGTGTCGGTAACCTTCAGCTGTGTTGACACAACGCCTCTGAAACCAACATCCGAGGCTAAATATTTAACTTTCTGGATTTTAGTCTGCACTGCAGCTCTTTATACCCAATCAACCAACTGCACGCGCGGTTTAAAACAAGTAGGAGCACTCGAGAAAAATTATGCTGAATTTGGCTCAAAATTCAGACCAGTAAATTCCGTGATACATTTCCGCTCCCGTGTCCCAGCAGCACAAATCGCCCAGTTTGTCGCATTTCTCCATTAAGTCACTGACTTAACTACCATAGACATTAATGTGTTAGTAGGCTGGTCATAATGTTATAATTAAGGATCACTGCCGTCTTGGTTGACCCAGATTTGAGTCTGTTTACAAAAGACTTGACGCTAGCTTCTGAAGCTAACAGCTAGCCGGATGTGGAGCTAGCCGGCGAGTTTACATCTTTAAAGGTGCTTCAGAAAGCGAGTCCAGGGTGTTTTGGAAAAAATACACACGCAGACGCTGTTTGAATGTTCGTGTTGCCTTTCTTTCTGCTTCCTTTATCATCTGAGCCACAAACCGGCACGGCTAGTTAGCTAGGCGGAATTAGCTTAGCATAACGGAAGTCAACGCGACATTATCGGTCCGTTAGCTGGCTGGCTAGCGAGAGCAAAATATCGGAAGAAAATGCAGTTTACAGACTATATACAAAGATTCAAGATTGAGATTGAGACATGCTGGAAATATGCTGCGACACTACTTGTCTTGTGAATGTCATACTGTTACCTAATGATTGTTTTAAAACGAGTCCAGCTGATTTCAAAGTGGTGCTTTGTTGGCCTCCGTCTCTGCTCCCTGACTGCTGCTGGAGGATTAACAGGAGGGAAGTGAGGGGGTGGGGAGAGAGCGGACAACAATACGCTGACTGACTGAACATACACTACATATACAGCTAATCATCATTATTACTATAGTGTACAATAAGATACCGTATTATAGTTGATTTATTTTCAGGAAGTGAGAGGGTGGGGATATAAATATACCATATACACAACAAATTATTATTATTATTATTATTATTATTATTATTATTATTATTATTATTATTATT
>JAOXYL010000100.1:13911974-13937227 GCA_028564955.1 Terapon puta | reverse complement strand
TAAATATACCATATACACAACAAATTATTATTATTATTATTATTATTATTATTATTATTATTATTATTATTATTATTGTTATTATTATTGTTATTAATATTATTGTTGTTGTTGTTGTTGTTACAGGGCACCATTCTATATTATTTAGAAGGAACTATTCTATCGTTTTGAGTCATAATTTAGGGGGAAAGTATCCAAATTCTCCTATTTCTACTTGTAAAATCTGAATACTTTTTTGTTTCTTTTATCCTCTCTGACAGTATAATGAATATCTTAGGTTGTGGACAAAACAAGAAATTTGAGACTGTCAGCTTGGTCTTTGGAAAATAGTGATCAATGTTTTTCACAGTTTTCTGACATTTTATGGACCCAACAACTAATTGACCAATTGAGAAAAGAATTGGCTGATTTAATGCTAATGAAAATAAATAATATTACTGTACTATATCACCAGGCTTTATCTTGTTCTATGTATTATATAGCATATAATACATAGACCATACGATAACATTACGGTCATACCTCCTCCATTATGTTATAGTGGTTAATATGTGACTTTGACTCCTGCACTACTTTCTGTCCATTAATAATGACAAATGCTACAGTAGTAATACTCCACAGTGGTGTAGTGGTTAACATTGCCCCACAGCCAGTTCTGGTTTCGATCCCTAGTTGACATGGGCCCTTCTGTGTGGAGTTTGCATGTTCTCCCTAAACCTGTGTGGGTTCTCTCTGGGTACTCCAGCTTCCTCCCACTAGCCAAAGACATGTAGGGTAACTGGTGACTCTAAATTGCCTGGTTGTCTGTCCTTCAATGTCAGCCCTGAGTCTGACTGGCGTCCAGTCCACGGTGTCCCCCACCTCTTGTCCAAAGATAGCTGAGACAGACTCCAGTACCCCTGCGACCCTGTGTGCTCAGGATAAGCAGGTATAGAAAATGAATGAATGAATATTTATAGCAATGTGTCTGAAATTGCATTATACATGTTTTTACTTTTAATATTTGATGTGCACTTCACATTGTGGTATTGTTATTTTTTACATTAAGTACAGGATCTAAGTACTTCCTCCACTACTGTGTGGTACAAAACAGACATAAGTATTTAGTTTAATGCCCGATTGAATCTGCAAAACCTTCTATGGGTGAGGCCTAATGAAACGCTGCTGTTGACTGCAGGAAACATCTCTGCTTTTGTGATAGAGATTGTAATAATAAGTGTTCTGATGATGCTGATCATTCAAAGATCTTTAAAAAATCTGCAACAGACTGCACAGACTGATGCAGAAACAGAGAGAGAGAGGGAGAGAGACAGTTACTTGCTGCAGCAGTGTATTAATAACTGCAGCTCTTGCTCTAATCCTGATAAGAGGCTTTCTCAGCACTGCTCAGTTCCTCCTCGTGGAAACCAACTCAGGCGCGTTTCCATGAAAACAGTAATACAACTGCCTCACATTCATCTGCATGCTTAAGCGATCAGTGTTTCAACGAAGACAAGAAAAAAAAAGAACATTTCCGAGGTTTATTTATGGGAGATCCACATGAATGTATGATCCTCTCATGAAAATAAAACCAGTTTGTAAACAGATGTCCTTTAATAGCCACCACTAGTCTTCCACAAACAGTGTGCCGTGTGTTTTACCTCCTCATGTGGAGGAAGCCTAATTTTAGAGACAGATTCTGCACATGAAAGAAATACATCAAACAAATTGTTCCCGGGCTTTTATTTATTCATTTATTTTTTAAAAAACTGTTGACCACTTCAAGCCCTCCAGCCTCATGCTCATAATATTCATAACAACATATCTTATTAATGTTCCCGTAAACTACTCAAATTCTCTGTCATGCTGTGATTGAATTTGTCCGATAAAACCCAGACATGTATCAAGAAAAGTGATATTACAGTGACACCTAGCAGGGAACAAACCTCCAAACATAATAATGATCAGAACACATATTGTGTCAGGAGAGAGACACTTGAAAGAAAAAAAGATGACCATAACTAACATAGCATCCAGTCACATGAGATCTACTGGCTCGGCAACAGTTCATAGGATACATTGATTTCAAGAACAACGAATAAACATTGTTTTATTCAACTCTCTGTAGACCTGTGGTCCTTTAGTGCCTGCACAAGCTCCAGAGCAGGGGAGAAGAAAACAGAGGCTACCGGGAACACTGGCAAAAATCTAAATGACTCTCTTCTTACTTGTGAGCAATGGAGCACAAAGAGACAGAGCGAGAGAGAAAGAGACAGAGAGAGAGAGAGAGAGAGAGAGAGAGAGAGAGCGAGAGAGAGAGAGAGAGAGTAAAACAGGAACATACACTGGCTTTGTAGAAAAAAAATGTTTACAGTAGCTGACAGAGACATATAAAAATAGAACAAACGTTGCGAAGAACAACAGTAGCACTGTAGTAAGACATTCATGGGTAGTGAGGTCACACCCTCCCCTCTAGGCCGCTGTCTGGTGCCTGGGGTGTCAAACTGTCTTGGTTTCACTAGTGTGTTTTCATGGAGTGTGACCCTGACCTGTTCCCTCCATCTCTGCGTCCGGTATCAAAGGGGACAGACACCCTCATATGTGGAAAGGGTAGTCCTGCAGGTAGCGCAGCAGAGGCTTCGGGAGTGGCAGCTGTTCGGGGCAGTCAGCACGCCTGTTGATGGTGAGGCGCGTCAGGTGCTGCAAGGAAGGGAAGGCCTCTGGTTTGTGCAGGGGGTGCATCAGCTTCAGAGGCACACCACTGTCCTTGACTGCGTGCTTGGCAGGGTCAGGCTCACTTCCAGGATGGATGTCATTAGACGGCAGGCCCTGTGGTGTGTGACCCGAGCCCACGTAGTGCTGTATGAGGCTGAGGACATCTGGGAAGGACTGCAGGTGAGGAAGGCCAGGGGAAATGGAGTCCAGCCAGAAAGAGCCCCTGTTGTACTCAATGCGTACACTGGTGGGTCCGCAGCGGGTCCTCACTGACAGGGCCAGCATGTACTGAGGGTGGCTGCTGTCCCGCAAGAGAAATGTGCCCTCAGGCTTCTCTAGAAGAGCTTCCCGAGCATCAGTCGCTGAGATGGAGCCCCAGTACCAGCCTGTGAGCAGACAGATATTAGCTTTTATTTTTTTACACAAGTGTAGTTTTGGTGAAGTTTCACACAGTGCTGAGTTGAGGTTTGATTCCTTAAGTTCTGTCCAAAATAACACCAACAAAACCAAGTGCAGTGTAACATCACCCCTCTCCAAAAGGCTACCGTTTCACATAAATAATACTTACATGAGACATACTCAGGAGAAATGTTCAGATGTTGTGTTTTTCATGGAATTAAATGTGGGTTAAAATCAGTGAGGCTGTACCTGAGGTTTGCAGATACTGGAAGGTGGTGGTGATGCAGCGGAGGTCCTCTGCTGGGTCCCAGGGGGGAGGAGAGGGATGTGGGCAGCAGGAACCTCCACGCTCCTCATGATGGGAAATGGTCAGTGCCCGTGCAACCATTTCTGACTGACAGCAGCTCTGTTCACATACATAAGACATAATAATAATGCATTGTATTGGATTATATATAACATATAAGCTCATTATATAACATTACATCTGGTGTATGCTGCTACTCACACTCAGTCTTGCTTTAAAATTTAGTCAGGTGCTCTATAGTTTCTGGGGTTTTTTTCTTCTGTTCTTTTCTTTCTTGTATGCGCTTTTAATTATTTTTCTTCCTCCCTTCATTTACCTGAACCCCCGCCCCCTCCCACCCAGGATCAATAAAAGCCTATCTTACCGTACAAAATTTTCACGTGTTAGACATCAAAAAGCTTATATTATATCATGTTCCCGGGTAAAGGAAAACGTAATACAAATGTTCATTTTGATTGTCAAAATGGTGTTTTGGTTGCAAAGCTCCCTTCAGGATATCATTACAGTTATCGACTGTTTCAAATGAACACACCCCAGACCAGCAAACTAAGACAAAACCTAAAAAAACACAACAACCAGTATTTAAGCCAAAAGTATAAATAAAAACAACTCATTATGATAATCTATATTTATGGCTAAAAGCCCAACATATGCGGTTTTATTATCGTTCAGATATGAGACAGTTGTCTTATGCCAGGAAAACCCCAGAATAAAACACTTTGACATAACAGATGTTTCATATATTTTGTCACCCAAGTAAAATAGTCTTACCTTAAATCAAAGAAATTCATAAGGGTCACGACCACAAAACAATAAAACAGGGAATAATCCAGCAGTCAGTCACAGTAAATAATTCATTATCATAGTCGAACAACCTCTCTAGATGTCGGAAAAGAAAATGATGGCTTATCCTGATAAAAAAAAAATAGAAATAAAAAACCCAGGAGAGATAAATATCCGAGTGTGTCTGCGGAGTGTGAGCTCTTTACTCGGTAAACTGCAGGACAGAAAACAGCTCAGTTCACTCCGGACTGACGGAGGTTCCTGGAATCAGTTTCCAAGAAGGGTTTTGTGTTTCAGCGCCCGCAGTGACAGCAGAGCCGCGGACAGCAGCCTCACTGCGCCCCGTCAGGACACACGCACTGTCAACACACGGGACTTCCGGCACCGCCTAAGAAATAAGATGCGAGGCGTGGAGGGGAGATTATCGTTTATTGTAAAGACGAAAACGAGAAGAAAAGTTCGCCATTGCATCAATATGGCGAGTAAAAGTCTGTAAATACCTAAACTATGAGTGATGATTGATGACTTATACACCGAAAAATATATGTGAGGTTTCCTTGATAGATAGATAGATAGATAGATAGATAGATAGATAGATAGATAGATAGATAGATAGATGACAAAATATAACTAAATACAATAGACGAAGAAGAATAAAATAAGATGATATGTCTGATGTAGATAAAATGCTATGAAAGTTTATTGTTTGATTTTTTTTTATTTCATAATGCCATTTTTCAAATCAGGACTTTTGAAATTAAAAAGTGTATAATGCAATTAGCTCAACCACTGTAAAATGCAATGATTAGCTACCTTTATTGGTTAGTTTCCCGATTGATTGGTTTTATTCCGTTAATTAATAATTTCATGATGTGTTATTTATCAATTCATCGCCTTGGGTCTTCATACACAGTAGATTTTAAAGTCTGTAAAACCGAGTTACAGGTTTGATTTCATGCAGAATCCGTAAACGGCTGATCGTAGTGACAATTTGCAACCTTTAATGTTGAAGGCAAAAAGCAGTACTTCCGGTAATTTTTTTTTGGCGAACTTGATGCATCTGCCGGCGATAATGTGTTTTATGCTGTATTTGCGTCAAATGGAATTGCCGTTTTTCACACTTCACATGCCTATTTTACATGTTACAAAGTAACACAACCATTACATGATTCTGGCTTTACATCATTTTACTTTCATTTGGTCAATTCTGTGCGGTAAAACAAACATTGCACACCATTAACACACACTTATTTTATTCCTTCTCTGATTCTCTCTACCGCGCTCTGAACAACTTCTCAGTCTTTACTTCTTGTTACATAATCAAGGAGAAATGTACCTGTGTGGCGCAAATGTTTGACTTTTGTTCGTCCTCCTGGAAATGAACTGAACTGGGTCATGTCAGAAGTCAGTGTGCCTTCACAGAGCCAAGGTTCACCGTCACCCACCCAGCAAACCACACGTACAAAGAAAAAGACCACTTCAAAGCTCCCATTCAGCTTTGAACTGGGATTCCAAGAAAAACATGTCCACATCAGCCGTCTTTCCCGTGAGGTATGAAAGCAGCACAGCGCTCAGTTTCTGAGTAGGGAGCTTTCCTGGAAAACACTCACAACAAATTGACCTCTACTGCTGAGCCCTGATCCCTGCTGTTGCTGTTGCTGCTGCTGCTGGGTTGAATGACTAAAGGCTATCACACACCGGCAGAGAAGAGAGCAATGAGGACACAGACACAAGAAAATAAAGAAAATATTTTATTGTAGGACTATGTAAAACGTCAGCCTTCGGTTGGGTGACCTGGGTGAAGGCAAAGGCGACTGTCACGTGGATGTATTTGCATGTGGTATGGATATATAGAGGGAGAATCCACCCCAAAGCAGACATTTCATAGCCATTTCCCAAGCGTGAATTAATATAGGTGTAAAATAAAGCAACTATAATAATACCCAGAGAGCATTTGAGCCTGTTTTTAAATCCGTAGACTACGCGGCTTGAATAAGGAATTCACTGCTTCAGAACTACAACAACAATAATGGGCACCTTACCACACTGCTACTTTTTTTTTTTTTACACCCCACTTTTATTCTTTATATGGACTGAACAAATAACTCACAACATACTAATTTGTGGGACCAGCTAGCTGTTTCCCACTGATTCTAGTCTTTATGCTAAGGTAAGGTTACCATCTGCAGGTTATTTAACGTACAGACACAAGAGTGGTGTAAATCATCTTATAAAACACTCACCAAAAAAGCAATTATTATATTTTAATATCTTGTGTTCCCCATTATCTCACAATTTCAAACTTTTTGTTTATCAGTTTGTTGAAACTCTTCTAAGCGTCTTCCAGCTATACTGATCTTTACATTCAAATCTCAGACTCTATTTAACCAAAATTCAATTGGACATATTTGGTATTTCTGGAAACTTTTGCATCTCCTTTACAAACGGAAATACTGTCTAACATGTCCAGTTGTGTGTTAATAAAATACATTTCTGCTAGAAGTACTTTAGATCAGGTTTGACAGAGCCGTTTAATATATTTTTCATAGATTTTTCAGATAGCTTTCGTAGCGATGCTCTCATCTTTCACAGCAGGAAAATAGATAAGAATTCTGCTTTGCGGTCGATCTGTTTTTTCCTGTTTTCAGTGTGAAATGCATGTCTGCAAGTAAAAAGAAGAAATAGCTAGAAGCGAAACAGTCAAATAACAAGTCAATTCATAGATATCATGTTGGTGTGGTACTTGTGCATAATGTCTTGTGTGTGTGTATAATGTCTAACTTTCTTCCCCGTTCTCCCCTGCACCCTTGATGAGGCGTTTATTGCCCCTCTTCCCTCCTGGTCCACGGGGCTTGGCAAAGGCCTGCTTTAAGGTGTGCTCCATCGGGTGGACCTCCTCATACAGGAAGTCTTCTGTCAGGCCGTCGCCACTGTCTATCTCCATCTACATATACAGATGAAAACACAGATTAATGGCTACTCCACTGAGCTAAAACATTCATTAGAAGCATAACAGTTTTATTTTAGGTGAATTACGTTGGCCTTGTTTACTGTTGATATATTACCAATTATGTCTGTTATTTTATTTGTGGATGATCTCTGTGACTTGTACCTTTTTGTTGACATCCAGTTGGTAGTCTCTCTCCACCTCCTCCAGTAGCCTGTTCTTACAGCTGGAATACAGCATCCGTTCCTTGATACTACAGGTGTACCCAGGCATTGAATATATAAAAACTGGAAGAAATGATCAATGATTACTCGAGCAGTTGATATTAGGACACAAAAATCTGCCTCCAACGCTAAACCTCAGACTCACTCCCACCCTCTGTAAACCAGACACTACACCAGGGGTGGGCACAGTGCGAGGACATCCAATACCTGAGTAGAAGTGCTATCACTTTACCTTAATCAAATAGGAGTAGGGGCGCTTGTGTTGAAAAGTAGTTGGTGTGTTGAAAACAATCTCTGGTTAACATTTACTTAATGCCATGTGGTCACTGTGAAAGGGGGGTTTAAAGTCTGAAAGATGCTAACTGAGTATTGAGAATTGAATTCATTTTTTAGCAACTTAGGGTGCAGTGAAATAACCCAAAAACATGGCATTGCCTTATTATCATCAAATAAAGTTGAAATGGTTCACGTGTTACTTTTCTGCTTAGACACCCTGCGTAACATTTTCATGTTCATGCGGCCATATCTGTGTGGAATTGACACAATTCCACAATTCCAATAACCACAGATTATTGGAAAAAAAAGTAAGGGTGTTGCTACTATCCCCCAGGATGAGGGATAGTAGGATGGGTTTTTGCTCTCATAGATAGTAGTGCACAGCGGTTTTATCAAAGCTTTTATCCTGAAACCAGCTGATTGAACAGCAAGCTAAAAGGTGGTCCATAGAGCTCTGGACCTCACATTGTGTCACTTGATAAGGGATGTTGTGGGAGATTCAAATTAGATAAAAGTTTCATTGAACTAATTCAATTGACTTTGTTCAATAATATTTTCCCTCCAGTCTCTTATAGATCGATCAAAATGATAAAAACTATGGTGAGACTGTGTACTGACCCAATGCCTCCTGCAGCTGACCCTGGTGGGAATGTTTGAAGATGAAGAAGTGGTATCTGGGGGAGTCTGTGGGAATCCTGTAGGGAAGCTCATGGGTCTCTGTAGGTTTGGTGTGGACCAGCTCAATGGTTTCTTTCTCTACATCCAGCCTCTGCGACACAACATGCACAAACAAGCTTTGTTCAGGGGTCAAGTCATGCACAGCCAATTTTACAGACAAACACTGACACACAGTTTGTGTGAAAAATAGATTCTGACAGCTTGGTTTTGTTTACAGGGAATATGTTACATGTGGTGCGTAGTGTAATAAAGATCTTCTGTCTAGGCTCACCAGTTGTATGTAGTTGATGCGTCTCTGCTTGAGTTGTTGCAGAGCTCGCTTGGCCTCTTCTTGTAGCGGGAATGCAAGACCTTGAAGAGTCTGTGCCCTCTTGTCTAAGCCAAACTCCATTGTAACCTGCTGGATGAAAACAAAACAAACAGAAAACTCTGATATGCTAATATGCGCCAACACATGACAGGAGATGACAAGAATCAGACTAAATGTAACAAACCCTTGCTCGTGCGGTTGGAGTCCCAATTCGTCTACGTTCATCCTGTGGACACAAGAGACAGTTTTTAAATCTGTCCTCTCTCTTTTTCATGTACAGCTGAATTTATATCAGGAGGAAAATCTACATACCCATACGACTTTATCCTGCAGGAAAAAAAGATGTAGAAACATACAGGATGAGTACAAATAATGTACATCGGACAGTAAATACATGTTTCATGTCACATTCAGACAGGTTGCATTGTTTATACTTCACCTCTGTGACTTTGATTCGTTGTAGTTCCTGCTCAGCTGCTGTGAGCGGAGCCGGCGAGGAGGACGAGGACATGTGTCGAAGATATCCCTGGAAGCACACGTCATCCTGCAGACAGACACACATGCAGATAAGATGTTTACTCAGTCATCAGCAGTTGAAAATGTACTGATCAGCGGTTATACTGGAGGGATTTTACCAACCTCGACTGTGCCAAATATCTCATCTTTGATGTGACCTCCTCCAAACTCTTTCTTCAGTGTGGCACGGGTGGCTGCATACATCATCTTCTGCCTTACCTGACAGGTCCATGAAGAACAGGAGGACATAATGATGAACATCAACATGGTTATTATGGTTTCTGTGGTCGCCTAATTTAATTTTGGTTTGAGCACTTTTCCTGTGTTGTGTTGAGTAAGGGTGGGGTTGTTCCTGAAGCTTTTGTTTTTGTTGAGTTTCACAGAGCAGAGAGATGGAGGTGCAGCATTTGACACTAGAAGGATGTTTCCTCATATTCATCGTCTGAAGGAGCAACGTTTCTCTGAAGTCACTTGAAATCTGAGTATGGAGTATGGAATGATTTTGTGTGTGACATCTGCACTGGCACACATCATGGTTCAACATCCAGTTGGTAAATTAATTCGATTATGGAGTTTGATGTGGAAACATACATCCCTGAGTCTTACACTGAGAAAGTGCTTCTGAAGGAGATACGCACTAAAAATATTTGCATGTTCAGATTTTGTTTTTTTAAAGAGTGAGGTGGACTAGATGTAATTTTGAGAATCTTTTTTTTGCGGATAAATGATGTAAGACACAAAATGTAATTCAAAGTAGAGCACTTTTATGTGTCTTAAAACTATCCAACTATACTATACACTCCTCTATTGTCAGTTGGACATTTTGTTTTCTGAACTGTTTCTCTTGGTAGAAATGATCATTCAAAGGGTGATCAACTGAACCACAATACATACTGCATGTTCAGTGTGTTTAAGTGTCTTCTGAAGATCTCTTTCTGATTTTCAGTAATAAGTTAGAAACTTAAATCTCAGTCTAAACCAGTGTTTAATTTCTTTGCACATAGAAAATAATGTTAATCTTAGTTTTACAGAAATGTGCTTTCGGTTTTAATTACAGTCATTAAGCACTTAATTAAACACCCTAAGCTCGAAAAGCTCTATACAAATAAAATATATCTAAATTGATTATCATTATTCATTCTGCTGCAGTGACAACATGTCAGTCAGCTGCACCAAACCTACTGGTGATTGGTCAGGTGACCAGGCGATAAAGATCCACTCGTGTCCCTGTGCATTCTGGGAGTCCATACGGTAGAGGATGTAGCAGGGCTCCTGAGGTGTGAGCAGAGGGAGCAGGAACTGATCGTAATCCTTGTCCCAGCTGAGTGCTGGCTCTCTGTATG
This sequence comes from Terapon puta, assembly GCA_028564955.1. Lineage (NCBI taxonomy): Eukaryota > Metazoa > Chordata > Actinopteri > Centrarchiformes > Terapontidae > Terapon > Terapon puta. Next base: position 13,926,750 of record JAOXYL010000100.1, on the reverse strand, counting down.
AATCTAACACCAACTCCTCTGCAGATAAGAGTGTACATCAGCAAGCTTATCTCAGCATTGTAAACAAGTAAAAGCTCACACGTCAAATCTTTCCAAACACAATTTTCTTTTTTCTTTTTTTACCATTTCTGATGATGATCTTCATTATTCTGATGGCACCTCCCCTCGCTTGGGCCAGAAACTCTTTCAGCTCAGATGTTGCTAAAGTAACCAGATATAAGGGAGCCAAGTCAAAACTGAGGATGGGGGGTTGACAGCAAGCGAGACAGAGTTGGGTAGGTAAGAACCTGAGACTCCACTTCAGGGAGAAAATTTGATCCACTGCCAGGTAGTCACGCCATTGCCTAAAGTGACTCAGAGAGCCGACATACGCACCAAAGAACCACTGAGAAATTTCAATCTGAGGGATAAACATCCTCATGATTCCCCAATTTTTAAACCCATGAAGGATGGTTTTGTACTGGATAGTAGAATCAGTCATTTACTGCCCTCCCTCCTTCTCTCTTGCCATGGTTACCAAAAACAGCGGTCTCATAAATGATTTACGATCAGGTGAGAAAGGTGAGAGAGGTACGCTTCTGCCAACCCGTCCCCTTACGCTCCGATTACCAAATGCCATAACACATGTATATGCTTTGACAATCCATAAATGCCTGTAGGTGCTAAATATCATCATTAATCGTGTCACAGAAAATAAGACAGACATTTTACCGGAATCAGTCGTAATTATTACAATCTTATAGATTTATTTATAGAATTATTTTTATCCACAGCAGGTTTATTACCATTTAATGGACAATGGAAATGATCTGAAAAGTTCTTTTTCTTTCTGAGAATATCAGAGAATATTATCAATGAGATTTAGAGGATTTATGAAATGTCACAGACCGAAAACTGACAAGAAAATTAGAAAAGCATTTAAAACAAATTTGGAGCCAGCTAAAAAAAAAGACAGAAAAACACCCTGCTTTAAATCAACTTACCGTTAATTCCAGTTTGGTGTGACATCTTTTGGCAGTTGCTTCACACTCCTCTCAAGGACCAGGTCCAGGTCTCTGTGTCCTCGCTCCTCTTGCTCAGCAGGTAGGATGCCTCTACACTGATGGCAGACAGATGGACCCACGCGCACCAGTGACATAAACGCCTCGAGGGTGACTCGGGAGATTCCTAACACTTGAAACACAATCTGCGGAACTGTGGCTGATGAGTAATAACGTGCCTGTCAGTGGATATGCCACCCTAACCACTGATCTAAAACTCTTTGCGTATCGATGACCACAACTTTAAAGGTCTTTGTGGGGGGGAAGGAGGACCTCTCCCAAGTCACATACTGTCCTGTCCTGTAATGCGTGAATAGAAATCAAGCACTCATGGCATCAGTGGTCAGCACAGTGTTTCAGATGCTGTCACATGTAACGGCATTTTTTCACTCATTCACATCGAGCGGTCCATCAGCTCAGACATGATCTCAAATTCCAGCCACCTGGTCACAGAAATGTGACACCAAGCAAGAATCTGACCGCTTCATTTCAACATTGTTTGATGGACATTGTTTTGAGAGGGGGGGTATTTGTGGTCAGTACCTTTTGATCGTCAAAGTTACCTTTAATAGTTAATGAACAGAAATGGAACACTTAAAATATGACATCATAACATTTTTTGGCAATTTATTAAAATCTTTTCAAAGTGTAAGTTAATACCCCAAATAATTTGTGTGTACACTGCTGGGTTTTTGGATCCATCACTGACAGAAACACAAACTCATCAAGTCAAGGCTACACATGCAAGACAGTACAGTCTGTATGGTACGTAAAGTAGAGGGAAAAATGTTAAGTTAGTCAGGCTGTGAGTGCCAAATGCCTAAACAATCACACCTTTTTTCTCTCTCAACTACTTCCATAAAGGTAGGTGAGAGAAAGATAAGTGTGTACCTGTGAGGTTACCTGTGATGGGATCATCCATTATTCACTCAGTGGTGAGTACACAACCCAAGCATCTATACATTATTCAACAGAACCCCCACCCCCCTCCTCTACTTCAGGAAGACACACTTTATGTGCACTAAAAAACAAATGAACACCCATTCATCAAATTGATTAAAATTGCCTACGTTTCTCTCACGCTTACCTGTGTGCATTCACAGGTTGGTTTACTTCTCATTTAAGCTGTTGTGACACTAATGCTGTAATCATCTAAAGTTTTTGTTGTATAATTTATTTTGTTTTTGTATTAGAGAAATTGTGAAAAATGTAGAATTTCTTGGTAAATATGTCAATTCATTGGTACTGCATAAAGCAGAAACTATTGATAAATGAGTAAATTGACACAAAATTAATCAGCAGCTACAGTGGAAACTGCCTATAGCAATCACTGTCACATTGGATAAACTGCTTACACGAAGGGAAGAGTTTCTACTTTTCTTTGCCTAATGTTACTAAATTAATCATATTTGGATTTCAGATAAGCAATGGTAAGACATCATCTTGGGTTTTTGGAAACTATGATTCATATATATATATCAAGATTGATTTAATATGATAAAAGCAAGGAAGTGAAAAGGGCAAAAAAACAGTCGCTCTTTTCACCAAAAATGGTTTATTATAAAACATACCATCAATAAAAAAACACTTAATATTAAGCAATGAAATTCTAAATGAAACATTAAAATATGTGGTAAAAAAAAAAATCTGAACATAATATACCTTAACTGTGTAAAAAAACACTACAGGAGGTATGGGGTGATTTTCACAGCTGCATAAATCTGTTTCAAGTTTGAAAATACTGCACGTAAAAACATTAAAACATAATGTATAAAGTGTTTTTTAAGCCTTTAAACTACTGAATCATGACAATTCTTATGAGCCTAAGAAAATCAGTCCAACACATTATGGTATTCTGCATTACTGAATGAATGCAATCTGTTTTACATCGAGGACTCACTTTGACAATGTCCCTCTACAAATCATCAATGCACGGGAGCCAAAATGTCTGTGAAGAGAAGAAGAAATGATGAATGAGCACTTGGTTTGTCCACCAGCAGCTGCTGTACATGAGACGCACTGATGTGTTGTGTTTAACCTCACCATATTAGTGCAGGCACTGGCGAACGTCATGTATCTGGGATTAAACTGCAGAGTGTTGATGGGTCCTGGATGTTTCCCATCCAGCACAGCCACCTTCATCCCACTTTCAGTGCTCCAAACATGGACTCTCCCATCCTCTGAGCCTGAACAAGACACATGTTACCACAGAACTTACAGAGTGAGACCAAAATATAAAACTCAGGTGTTTATACTAACCGATCATAACAAACTGTGAGTCAGGCGTGAAGCAGGCCTCCAGGGAGATGCCTTTGCTGTTGTTGTAGCCCTTAAAATGATCAAAGACATCCATGTATTTATACTAACATACAGAGAGATGTAATTCAGTAAAATTGTGGCTCTGTGTGTGTCTCTTACAGAAAAAGTGTGCAGCACAGATCCATTGAATGCATTCAGGACACGAATCATCCCTCCATTGGTGGAGATGAGAATCTGTTTCCCATCGTTACTGAATTTGAGTCCAGTCCAGTCACAGACACGATTAAACCTTGTCTCAAAGGAGGCAAATGGGCCCTGTTCACAGAGAGGGAAAGACTTCACTCATTACAAAAAGTGTTTAACAGACGCATAAATAATGTGGATGTGTGGTGATCCACCTACATATTTTCAATTTACCTTGTCAAAAGATCGAAGGTCATATAATTTAATGGTCTCTGATTCCACCCCTGCAGCAAATATCAATCCATCAGGGTCAAATGAACATACAGGTTTCCCCAGAGGATTAGTCAAACCCTGGAACACAAACATATGATTCATGAGAAAAAGCCTGGCAAATATTTCATACTTTTTTAGTGAGCAATGCCATTGTAAAATACAATTTTACAATGTTGTGTTTTAGCCTCTGTGTGTCCAGTGCAGTTTTACATCTGAGAGGGCAGATAAAAAGTAGCAGCAGGTCTGGGGACACCCAGTGGTCGCCAGATAAACACTTATTAAAAGGAGGGGTTTGGTAACTACTAATATACCCATCTTGATGTGCAGTAATCTGGGAAAGTCCTGACCCAAACAGTAACAGTTGTAGCAGCAGTGTGTAATTACGCATTTGAGTCACTACCTGCAGAGGAGAGAGGAAGTGTCATTTTCCAGACTACTACTACTCACTTGACAGTTTGGAGAGCGCAGGTCCCAGATCCGGATCGTCTTATCTAATGAGCCCGAGATAAACATGTCGTCCACTGGTGACATGGAGAGAGCAATAACTCTGAGAGAACAAACAAAAATCACAAAAGAAATCAAATTCACCCAACCATCATTTTGGATGAGTTACAACAAGACAAGAAAGTATAAGCCACAGTGAAACAACATTATGCCTGCAGGGAGCTTTCACTCACCTTGCAGTGTGACCTGGGAAATACCGAATGTATTTATTGTCAGTGAGCGACAGGTATCGGATGGTATCTACGAGACACAAAAACATATTTAAGTTTCAATGCACACTCTCCTGAATTGTATGTGCTTCTTTGCACCGAGGTGTTACCATCCAGTTTATTGGAGCTGTAGACTACAGTCTGCGTGTCTCCATGTTTGTAGCGGATCAGGTCTACTCCATACTTCTTGCTGAACAGGGTCCTTTTAGGTCTGAGAAAAGGCAGAATATTGAAATCATAAACATGCCTCACTGACAGTGTTCATACTGTTTATTTCTTTAGTTAAGTCCAAAAATAAGATTGTAAAGACTCTGGGCATAAATAGACAATTATGCATTGTGTGATATATGGAAAGAAAATCCATAATCGAATTTCAAAGTTACCACTTGTTTATTGAATATTTTTATAGTGTCCACTTACTTTCCTTCCCGGATGTCATATAACACAATACAGTCATCGTCGCTGCTTGATATCGCATTTTCTCCATTTGGGCTGAAGTCCACACAGTTGACTTTTTGGGAATTTTCTTTATATGTTCTGGCGACCCTGAAGCTCCGTAACACGCTGTCTGTGATCTTCATTTCTACAAGTGAAATACCAAATACACTGTGCGAAACCGAAATGTGAGGCTCTCCATCAGGTTGAATGAAGCCTGTGAGACACTGGCATTTTGTGTCTGGTGGAGAAATGCATCAGATATTTTAACCGACCCGCCTTACGCGAAAATAAAAAGCTCACTTTACACAATCAAATCGAATCATATGTGTCATTAATACATTTCGGCCATGGAACAACTCGGAGTGTCAACAAAACATTTGATTTTTCACCTCTTCATCTCCCAGTTGGACGGTGTTCTCCGATCACAGATACAGTTAATACATTCGACGGACCGGGCAGTAACGGAGTCAAAAACGAGCGTACGTTTTTGTCAGCGAAGGGGAAATGACGACACACCGAGATAGGAAGTAGTTGCTGTGTGTCCAGTCTACTGTTTGTGCTGTATAGCTGGATTGAAGGTCATATTTATTTCAACTCTCGTTCTTTTTGTGCACATTTTCAGGCTGCCAGGCGAAATTTTTATGTGAGCAAGTATTTTTGTAATGTTTATTCCAGTGTATGCTATCCTTATTTTAGCTTAGTTAGGTTATTTCTGCTGTTAGGAAAATATGTTTCATGAGCATTTATTCTGAAAGGGGTGTCCCGGATGTGGTTTGATGGCGAACATGCTTCCACTCGAGTTTGTTTGTATAGCTAAGAGTTAAAGTAAAGTGTTTAAATCCAGGATGAACAGTTGTAGGAGAGCGACCTGCTGTGACTGGAGGTCCGGCCTGAACACCGTCCTCTGTCGGCTCAGCCCGGAGACAGCTACGTCCCTCAGCCGGAGCCAAGCCACCGCCACTGGGGCCGCTCCTGGCGCCGACTCCGAAGAGAAGCCCCGGCTGAGAGCGATCGACCTGGCGCGGAAGGTCCGGCAGGAGAAGACGAAGCCCCCGGACCCAGAGCCAGCGGCGACCGGCCAGCAGCAGCGCAGGGTGACGGACCTGAAGCGGTTCAGCCTGCAGCTCCAACGGGTCCACCCCAACGTGCTGGCCAAACACCTGCACCGAACCGTGCTGTACCAGGATAAAGATGTGGCTGTCATCAACAAACCGTACGGGGTCCCTGTCCGAGGTGAACCACACCGCCGACATGAGCGATTTACACCGACTTACCTTTAAGTCACGGATATGAGAGGATGTTTGGGATGCAGGGCTGCAGTTAAAGGTCAACGTCACTATCAGTCAATCTGCTGATCATTCCCTCGATTAATCGGGAAGTTGTTTGATCTGTAACACGTGTGAAAATGGGGGTAATTGTAGACCACTCTTACCCAAAGCCCACGCTGACGTCTTCAAATGTCTTGTGTTGTCCAAAACCCAAAGGATATTCAGGTCACTGTCACAGATGAACAACATCAGCATAACATTTTCACGTTTTAGAAGCAGTTCTATGTCGGAACAATTGGACTGTTTTTTTCTTTAAAACATGCCTCAAAACGATAAATTGCTAACTGTTGCATCTTTAAAATAGTTAACTGGTTAAAGAGTTAGTTCAGTGTTAAATCGTGTTCTTCTGGCTCAGCTTAATAAATGTCAGGATGTTTGAAGTCTGCAATTGAGAGAATCTTTTGATCATCTTCTTTTACTAAACTGATTCAGTACATGTAAAAATAGCTAAAAGTCTCAGTGTTGAAAAGTTATGAGACCCAAGATTATGTCATCAAATGTTTTGTTTTGTCCAACACCCTAGATATTCACCTTGAAATAACAAATGCAGTTTTGACAAGATTAAGGCTGAACCAGCAAACATTTGACATTTTCATTTCATTCAATAACATCAAGGATCAATAAATCCAGTAGATTTAAACTGTTGTCATATGAACGTCAATTGACTTTGTAGATCAACAGCAAAGTTAATTGAACACCTTTGTTCTTTGGACTCTTGGTTAGATGAAACCAGTAGTTTGAGTTTGAGAATATGAATGGATGATGTTCACTATTTTCTAACATTTCAAAGACAAATAAGTTATTCTGTAGTTTACTTGATAATGAAAAAAAATCAAGCAGAACTGGCCCAAAGCAAGAATCAAACCACAGCAGTGAAGCTCGCAGCACACACTCAATTCAATCAATTGAGCCACCGTGCACCTTTTTTTTCCCCTTATATCTGCTGATGCACTGTATGTGACTGACTGATAATGATGGTGTCTGTATTTCTCTGCAGATGTTCCAGAGATAGTAACTACATACACTGTAGTTCTGTAGTAACAGTACCTGAAAATACAGGATTGGATGTTGTTAGAAGTCGTGTTGCTGCTCAAGGTCTGAATACACTTGTTGTTGTTGCTTTGTCTCAGATGATTCTGGGGGAACCTCCATCACCTCTGTACTTCCTGTTCTCTCCAAAATGATGGATGGGATGAAGATAAAGTCTGCCTCTCAGCTGTTGCCTTGTCTGGGGTTAGAGAAGGATGCCTCTGGAGCTCTCCTGCTGGCCAGGAGTGAAAAAGTAGCAGAGCACATTCTCAGCCTTTATGGAGATAACCAAGTGGAGAGAAAGTACTGGTGAGCTGCAGAATGGCGACAATAGATTTGGTTAAAATAAGGCCAAGAGTGTCGCTATTGTTACGTCTCTGCCACAGTTAACATGAACTTAATTTTTTCCTCATATTTGCTTTTCCTCCTCAGGGCCATCACAGTTGGTGTACCTGTGCCGTCCGAAGGCGTGATCGACATTCCTATCATAGAGAGAGAGATCACAGGCCCTCAGCCGCACTACAAGGTGTCTTTTCTTCTGTGATTTTGATGCTATTAACTATAATTACTCGTTGGTCATGAGTAAAAACAGCAAACACATCCTTTGAGTTGCTTCCCTTTCTATTTTACATCATACAGTTTTTTGTGGAGATTAAAAAGTAATTACTTTGGTCTTGTAGAACTGTTAATATAGTTCCTCCAATCTCATAACTCTTTCCAATTTCAGATGACTCTAAGTCCCCTTTTCAGAATGAATGATACAGGCGACCGAATGACCAAAATCAGAGCCCACCGGCAGGCTCATCCTGCAGCAACCAAGTACCGAGTTTTGGACAGCAGCAATGGTTGCAGCCTTGTGGAGCTCCAGCCTTTCAGTGGTGAGACAAACTTGTCAATTGTCTTTGCCAAATGAGTGACATTTTTTTGGACACATTTTCCACTTGTCTGCTTTCTCACCTCCACAGGAGTGAAGCACCAGATAAGGGTTCACATGGCATTTGCTCTGACGTGCCCCATACTTGGTGACCACAAATACTCCCACTGGAACAAACTGGCACCCCAGGTGAGAAATGTTTAGAGGTTCACACAAATCCTCAAGTATTATTAACGTTAACATAAAGGTGGATGGAGTCCCAGCATGTCAACTGGCTTACAACTGTGGTACATCACTGTTGCAGGCGCATTCCACTTAATGGCACATCACCTACAGATACTGTTGCCCACCAGCATATAATAATGCATTGCCAGTAAGATTTATTGCCATATGCCAGTCTTGAGTGGTCTGTGTAATGGCATAATATGAGTGAGTATGGTGGCATGTCACTCGTGAGGCACAAGCTCAGAAACAAATAAGTTATTATCACTTACAGCTGCCTAGTAGTGGTGGTCAACAGTTGTACACATTAACTGAGGAGAGTAGATGCATATGCCAGAGAGAATTGGTACATGCATGTCTAACGTTTGCAACTGACTATTTACAAGTGCCTGAGCCAACCAGCATCTTCTACTTTCATTCCCCTCACACATAGCAAACATTTCTGTAATGACTGTTTTTCTGTTGGTGAGTAACTGTTATCTTGTGTTTAAAAACAAAAACAAAAAAGAACTCTTTCCTTTTGGTGCACAGAAACTACCTGAACGTGTGCTGAGAAAGCTTGGACTGGAGCAGAGCAAAATCCGGCATCTTCCTCTTCATTTGCTCGCTCGACAACTGACACTGCCGGGAACCAGCGGAGCCGAGATCAGGGTGTCCTGTCCCCTGCCTAAATACTTTACACAAACACTGACTCAACTGCAACTAACTCTTCCTAATACAAAGTCTAAATAACAATGCATTTTTTGTTAAATTCTTTGGAGTCAAACTAATGTCTCAGCTGTGAGGGATTTCAGACATGTTGGACACAAATGGACAATTAAATTCTATCAAGAAGGGTTATTGTGAGGTGGTAAAATGATCACAAGACACCATGTCAAAAATGACTGTACAGTGCGATACAACTCATTTTAGTAATAAACAAAAGAAGCAGAACTGTATCACAACTATTCTCGTCAATGTAGTTTCATCCAAATGTACACGTTTCAATGGGAGGCACCACTTGGCTATGGACGCTGTTGGTGTGACATTGTTTTTTTTTAAAAAAAAGGCCCATAACTAAGCCTCATTTCAAATGTCAACAAATTTGCAATTCCACAGACAACACAGGGCTAAATGTTTCAATTCTGAATTGCTTTACATGACTTTTGATACAAGGATTAATATCTTGTTAGCTAAACAAAGATGTTTTCCAATCTGCGTATCCTGTTTAATAACCTACTATACATACATACAGGAGTAAGTTGGCAAAAATCCTTGATGGGTGTTTCAATCACTAGTTTTGACCTGAGAAAAATGTTTCTAATCTCCTGAATTGACTACAATATAGCACTTGACCTTGTGAATAATATCTGAGGCTCAGCTCACTCAATGATCCACAAGCATAAATTATGACGTCACTTTTGAAAACAGGCACAAGTTCTTCAGCTTTGAACAGAATCGACACTTGATCCAAAATGCGGTCTGCATACAAAAAAAAACTGTTGTGGGAAGTGGTCCCTGTAATCATCCAATAAAATGTAATGTATCGTAGTGGGACTTTTGAAGAGAAGTGGGACCTGGTTAATGGTCTGTGAGGTTAAGTAGTGAATGGTTAAACATCCTTGCATCATGACTTTTACAGGAATATTTACCGCCTCCGCTGAGCTCAGACAGCAGCAGCCCAGGAGATCAATCATAGTCCAGCTGTGAGGAGACAGAGGTCTCCCTTACATGCCAGTTCAAAAGGTTACAGAGGCAATGGCTTATAAAGGTAGTCAACCGTCCACCCCATCAGATAAAAAAAAAAAGGAACAAAAGAAAGAAAATTGCTTTCATGGTGATTGTTTCAGAAGCTGTTCCATTTGATTTGAGATGGTCATTGAAGTTTATAGAGTCAGAATGAATACTGCATAGTCAACAGTTGGTGACCAGAAAACAAGTTCCCACCAGTACAGTCAGTCCTCCGGGTTTAACTCATGTTGTCTGCACTGGCACCCATGATCTCCTGGATCTCTCGGACCACAATGATACGGGCCAATGTGTGTGCCACCTGCTCACTTGTGAGTGGCTGAGAGGAGTACCACATTGGACTGTTTGGTGCAACAACGGGCTCTGGAGTCATGTAGAATGCATCGTTGCGTCCCTTCACGCTTTGGGGGCTGTGAAAGGCAGATGAGTTGAGTTGTTAATTTTTTGTGTGGGCACGTAATTAATAAATATATGGTTACAGAATATTTATGTGATGAGAGCATCACTCACCATTTGAAGAGATAAAAGTCATAAAGTTTAATAGGGCAACGAAGAGGATTCTCAGGATCCTCCGCCTGCTCTTCATACATCTCGTCAGTTCCTGAAACAGATCACCGTGTAAAGTCAGCATCCTCTGCTGTCATAAGGCTTTGATTTAACATGAAGCCAACTGTACTGAGCACCTTTCTGTCCGGTGTTGTGTGGACCTTGCCCTTTGAGAAGGCGGATACTGGTTGCTTTGTCCTTGGCGTTGGCAGGGTTCTTCCTTGTGTGTCTTAGCACCTTGGAAAAGGCTATTTTCATGTGCTGTTCAGGTGTCGTCAGATGGAAATGCCTGTAACAAAAATACATTTTTACCTCTTATCTAAAATATACTTCTGTGTTAATACAGAGAACAGATTAAGGTCAGTCAGTCGTGTGGTGGTTACTCACTTAGTGTTGAAATACATTAGAGTTGTGAGCAATGTGGCTGGTGAATGTGCACCAAGCTGTTTACACTCCCATAGCATCTCCTCTGTCACATGACTTGGAATGACATAACCTAAAATGAACACACACCATGAGTAAATAGTTTCTGTCAAACAATTAAATAAAATTGTAAATGGTGTCTCGTACCTAAAGGATGGACACTGGGTTTCCATCCATCCAGGATTTTGTGTAAACACCCACAAAAACGTGTGTAATAGGGATCAGAGAAAATGTCATCCACACGTCCATTTTCACTGAGATACTACAAAAAGAAAATGCAGTGGTTAAAATGCAGACAGCCATTTGGCTAAAAGCCTTGATTCACCTTTAAGCATGATGATACTAACCTTCTGTATACATAAGAAAACGTAATACAGAACGTCAGATGCAAATTGTTCTTCGTCTGATCCTCGTGCCTCCTGTGTCATAAGGGAAAGACCCAGGTTTAGCTCAGCTACTGCGCTTGACACCAAGTCTTCCTGAAAACGCAGGGGCTGACGACCTGCACACAACCAGAGAGATGAGCAGAGGCTTTAGAATGAGTACAATAAAAAGTTATTGGCTTATTTCACAGTTTTGAGCAGAGTAACCCTAACCCTGAGAAGCTTTACAACAATAACTAGCATGAAAAAAAACAGACATTTTACTGTTTCCAGTGATTTCAGTAAATACACATTATAATATACATCACTGTGTGACAAATGTAAAATAATTATTAGCTGACTTACGTCCTATGGGTGCAAGCTTGGTCTTTTCCTGCTTGTTTAACTCTGCATTTTTTCGTTTCGCCCAAAGGCGCCAGACCTCCAGGCCTTCTTCGGGCTTCAGGCAGACAGGAACCAGAATCTCTGTGGGCGGTTCAGCAGAAGCCTCTGTCTCTAAATGACCCTGCACATGATCACAAAAAAATGAAACAAAAAACAATAAATCACATCTTGTTAATCACACAATCATAATTCAGCTACATAATGGTGTAACTGAGTAGTTATAATTCACGTGATTTTTCAAGTCAGTCTGTCCTGACATTTGAATGAACATGAAGACGTATCTCTAAGGTTTCAATCACTGCCAGCAGCTTTAAATTGGTTCATCTTAATTTATTTTAGTATCTTTTGAATATGAGGTTACATGTCTGCTGTGTCTTCCAACCTCATATCATTAATATTTTTTTCAAGATTAATCCTTTTAACAATAGAGTGCACTGAGTTAGGGTTAAAAAAAAAAAAATTCAGTTTCAGTCACACTGATGTTTATTTACAGTGCGGCTGTACAGAAAAAGTCTCTTCAAACCTGCAGATGGAGCTGCTGGTCCTGTCCATCTTCTTCTTGGCTCTGCTGCTGATTTGGGTCCCATATGTGCACGGACTGTGGGGTGTTATAAGGCCCTCCAACAGTCTGCACTGCCACAGGGATGTGAATGTTCCCGTTCATGAACTGCGCCGGGAACAGGGTCTGTACTATTTCTTCCTGTGTCCCAGTGGAGGCTGGCTGCACATCTGTAGACCTCGAGGAGGAACTTGGGGACATGCTGTCCTTACCATTGGTGGTCGTTACTTGCACAGTGCTGTACGCCTCCTGTGGTATGGCAATGCGAGTTACACCCTGTTGCTGTGGAGTGGAGTAAACAGGGATGGTCCAGGTCTCACCTGTGGGACCTGTGATTGTTCCTGTAGTGCTGTACAGTTGAGCACTGTCGACAGTGAGCAGATCTGGTCGTAGGGACACATAGCTTTGCTGCTGGCCTTGAGGGATGGCTAGAACTGTGGCAACCTGCTGGCCTTGTGGAACGGCATACGAAACAGCTAGAGGGACATCCACTTTGCGCTTCTTTGCAGGTTGGAGAACAGTGGAGACAGTGCCAGACCTCCTCTCTGCCTCCCTGAGAGAGTCCTGCGGCTGTGAAGGAGACATGGCCTCTATGGTTTGGATCTGGATCTGTTGGCCACCAGGTAGCTGGATTTGTTGGCCACCCTGTATTTGAATTTGCTGTCCATCTGGTAGCTGAATTTGTTGACCACCCTGTAGCTGAATTTGCTGGCCATCTGGTAGCTGAATTTGTTGACCACTCTGTAGCTGAATTTGCTGGCCATCTGGTAGCTGAATTTGCTGACCTCCTTGTAACTGAATTTGCTGGCCACCTTGTAACTGAATTTGCTGGCCATCTGGTAATTGAATTTGCTGACCTCCTTGAAGTTGAATTTGCTGGCCGCCTTGTAGTTGAATTTGCTGGCCGCCTTGTAGCTGAATTTGCTGGCCGCCTGGAAGCTGAATTTGCTGGCCGTCCTGAAGCTGAATTTGCTGGCCGTCCTGTAGCTGAATTTGCTGGCCGTCTGGTAGTTGGATGTGTTGGCCAGCCTGAAGTTGAATTTGCTGCCCTCCTGGCAGCTGAATATGCTGCGTTCCCTGTAGCTGAATTTGTTGTCCTCCAGTTACAGCTGCGACCAACTGCGCCTGAATCTACAGAGTATAGTCGACAGAGTCACAAACCAGCAACAACGCATTGCAGGATATGCACTTGATACGACTGACTATTCAAATAAACCCTGTACCTGCTGCTGCTGTTCCTCTGTGAGCTCTCCTGGCTGGACAAGCTGTGCTGTTGAGATTCCCTGCAGGTCCTGCTGAGAAGGGGAGGCCACCTGAAGAACCTGGCCTACTGCTTGGCCCTGCTGTTCCTGAATCTGAACCTGGAATGGAAGAAAAGTATGATACATAAATACAGAGAAGGTCAAAGTCACATTGTACCAGGAAACCATGCCAAAGATACACTTTCTTCTTCACAGAAGAAAATATGTTTGTTTGCAAACTAAAACTGTCACCATTAAGGTGAAAATCCACAATTGAGTAGATATCTGCAGGGGCTCAGGTATTATTCTTAAATTTGAGGACATTTAGTGTCCGACAAATTTGGCAGTATAGAGAGCGTGATTGGTCCTGCTTCAATGATATTTCCAAACATGACCATGCTTTGTCACGTTAATATGGAGGGGGAGACCAATAACCACTACCAAATGAATAAAAGTTGCAGACTGAGTTAATGAGTTACTGAATGGATTTACAAAGGCACCTAGTATTAAGAAAAAATTAGGATATTACTTGTATTAAATGTACTACTACAAATGTCGCTTTAGATTCACCTACAAGCGCCAATAACAACAGACTATCTTACCTGAACTTATGAACAGTAGAATAGCAGCTACGCTCTCAAAGGATGGTGATTCTGACTATTAGTTTTGGATTGATATCATAAATCATTTTCTCAGCAGCAAGTGTGAATATATCTGACAGAGCAAAACTAGTTGTAATGAATTTAAGGTGTCCACTCATACACTTAACTACCCCCTCATTCGTCTCTATCTTGAGAGTGAGTTAGGACAGTATTTCTAGATCCTGCCAGCCTCATCTGTCTTATCTGATGTAAACACGGTGTGTTATACTATGTGAAGCTGACATTGATGCAGACAGCTAAGGTGAAATGTCTCTAGAGATCACCTGCACCTGCCACAAAAATGTGCATATATGAAGTGCAACAGATTGCACCATATGGACAAATATCAACAACATATCTTGGAGCAAAGACTAATTGATTAGACGTCCATCCATCCATCCCTCATCTTCCGCTTATCCGGGGGTCGGGTCGCGGGGGCAGCAGTCTAAGCAGGGAAACCCAGACCTCCCTCGCCCCAGACACTTCCTCCAGCTCTTCCGGTGGGATCCCGA
>JAOXYL010000100.1:13892165-13908324 GCA_028564955.1 Terapon puta | reverse complement strand
GGAGAAGGAGACGGAGGTCTACCTGTAATGCACTAAAAGGAATCACAGGTACATCTGTTGACTGGGTTTGTTGAGCATTTTTAAATCTTTGTATGACTTTACAGGACAGATTGTTGTGTTATATGTATGATAATATGTTGTGATATAACAGCCTTCCAATTTTTATGCTTTTAATAGAGTGCACAGTAAGTCCAAACACCAGGAATTTTTTAAACCTGTGGTTTACATTTCATGCAGATTTAAAATAACGATGACGATGAATTACATTTAATCTAAACCCAGAAAGTTTGGTAACCTGTTAGAAATGTTTAAACCATAATCGCGTCTACTTTATCAATCTCAGACATTTGTGATCAACTTCTTTTTATAACATGCAATTTGCATATCATTTGAAGTGGCAGATTGTTTGTGACCCAAAGGACACAGACAGATAAGCCTGGCTCGTGTTGTGAGCTTGCATGTTTCTGCCAAGCTGCATGGTATATTTTACTGAGACAAACCATCCATGGGTGCTGTGGAGTGTGCAGACTCGCTTACGACACAGTGGAGTTATTGTCATGATAGGATTGAAAAGGATCCTATGTCTCTTCACCTTTACCTAAGTATATATAAAATCGCATATTGTAAAGGCTGAATCCTGTTGATGCAGAATAAGGGTGTCATTTTGAGGTTGAATAGTTCTGTTAATGCCAATGTCATCATGCACATCTCAAAATATTGTCATCAAGATGTGGAAAATATTTCAAGTGTTCCTCTCTTTCATCTTTGTTGTTCTGCAGGTCTTGGGATTTCAGAAAAAATGTGGCATTCGTCTTTGCTCTTCATCACACTGACCGTGTCTCTCTCTTCCCTCATTCAAACTTCACATTCACTGGACAACTCTGATTCTGTCAGAATGATTCAAAGCACAAGGAGAGGCAATGCCCCGGATGGCTCGGCCGGTGAATTAATCTTTCATTCAGACAGTGACTCTGTGGAGGGCAGTGGACACAGCAGTGGCAGGACAACATCACACAAACCGATCAGTCAGCCTGTCAATGACGAAAACAGTTCAGGGTCTGGAATCACATTTACTACAAAACCAGTTCTTACTCTACACCACTTAGGAGCTCATGAGCAAGAAGCTGACAAAGTCAATACTTTGACTACAGGACACACTCGCTCCAGTGCTCGCATTATCGTGGAGGAAGCTCTAAGTCACATGAGAACTGAGACACATTTAAAGGAGGGTCATGCATCCACAGGGAATGATGGATTTCTGGTTGGTAAGTGAACATATGATAATTAATGGGAGTCAAAGTCAGTTCTTAATTTCTGAGCCATCAAAATGGAATGAAAAGTGTGCATTAGGAATATAATAAATTACATAGTTAATTCCAAATCTGTGTGTTTAATAGGTCACTCGTGAACTCTCCAGCATCAAAGATAAGACTTTCTTTCTCTCTATGTACCTCATTTTCAGGTTCCCATAGCCCTAAACTGCCAGTCCAAAACAACGTGTTTACTTCCATGACAAACCAGAGCAAGTCAGGAACTGGAGGTCCCTGTGTGCTTGGTCTTAGCCCTTGTGTTGTTCTTCCAAACTTTAATGGCACCAGTCTGCTGTGGGATGACATGAGGCGCACACTGGCCTTTGCCTGGGATCTACATGTCTTTGGATCTGCCAGCCTTTTCATATTGATAGCTGTCCTGGCAGTCATGGGCATGGGTGGTGCATGCACTCTCCCTCCTCCTGTCTGCGATGCCCTGACCCTGGCAAACAGTTTCCTGATCCTGACTGGCACTCTGCGGGGTGTCCTCCTTCTGCTTGATCCTTATGGTACCCGTCAGATCCTGTCTCGTGCCACTCTGGCAGCCCTCCATAATGTTCCGCTGCAGCTCCTTCTCTGGGCCCAGGTTGCCCTCGCTCTGGTGACGCTTAGAGGATTGAAATTATTACTTCTCCCACTAAAGCTGCAGCGCCCGTGGGTGGTTGGAGTGCTGGCTGTCTCGCATTGTACTCCATTATTTGTGGCAGACCTATTCTCTCCAACTTTATCCCCTGCTCTCCCTCTGTTGCTGCAAACCCTCTCCCTCTGCTGGGGCCTCCCCTTCTGCATGGGAATCCTCACTAAGTCGTTTTCTGATCTACATCCCTTTCTTCGGTCTTCTGTACCTGAGTGGGTTCCTTCACACAGGATTGAGAGGCGTGCAAAGAGAATAACAGCAGTGTGTGCCTTCCTCGGGGTTCTCTGCTTTAGCCTCCAGATGTATAGTCTCCTCTGGCTGTATGGGCTCCTGGGGAACTGGAGGCGTTTTGGCTGGGGATGGTGGCTCAGTCAGTTTTGGGCCAGGATTCTTGAGTTAGCTTGGGGATTCTCTATGCTTGTCCTGGGATCCTGGATCTTCTGGATGCCATCAAAGACCCAGTCAAGGGGCGATCATGGACAGGGCAGAAATGAGATGTCAAAAAGGGTGGAGGAGACAAGCTTGTGGGGTAGCATCTTGGCCAGCATACAGAGAGGCCCGCTAAGAAAATCGGAGAAAACCTGGGAAGAACTGATGCCAAGTAACTGGGCTAAGTATAACCTGTCTAAGACATGCTTCAGTAACAACGCAATGTGCCTATATGACGATCAGCCATCCACTATTACACCAGAACACAATCCTGACCCTGTCAGCAATGGCAGCTCTGACTCACAGGCTGCACTTCTGTGGCAAAAAGTCGGTGAACACGAATGTGTTCTTTCACTTATAGAGTTTGACATGCGGCCCCCTTCTCCGATTAACCTAAGGCGCAGCATCGACAATGCCCTCCACCATGGACAGCTTGTAGCAGGAGGCCTGTTCACGCTTCCACCTCCCTCTTGGACTCAAACTGTGGGTACAGACGGCACTGGTGGAGATGGTGGTCCAGCTACATTCCCTCCAGCTTATGTCAGTTACAGGTGGACGCTGGACACTGAGTCAATTTCCACTTCTCTGGACCATTTCCAAGCTAAAGAGCCGACACAGTCACCCTGCGCTGATTATAATGGTGATGTCTGGTCTCAAACTACTGTACACCAAGCAGAAGAACTGAGCTCAGTGTCCACTGCAGCAATGCATCAGCACGACTGGTCTGAAGATGATGTCACAGACCTCTGAGCGGTTGACAAACTTTCTGCTCCAGTGATTTGTAGCCTCCACGAAATAGCACAATCAATCAAACTATTTGTCAATATTAACTGATATTTAACATCCATTGGGTTTTTAAAAATATTCTAATGTTTTTTGTGTTCTAGCAGAAATGTATTCACAAGTGCGTGGAAGTTATTCCCAGGATGTGATTTTTATAATATTTGTATTTGCTGGTGTTTTTTGTCAGTACAGGATGGACCAGTTTTTTTAATGTCAACACCTCTCTCCTGTTTGGATGAAATTACTCCTGTTACATCACTGGTATAAAATCATGTGAACTTGTGTTTGGCTGAAGCTGCACTGCTGATGAAATGAAAGATGATTGGATTGGATTGTTTTCTTTATGATGCTTGCAAATAACACAACTTAAAATAATCTATGAACCTGGTGAAAGCCATGTGCAGAAATGTTGAATTCAACCACTGGACTTGCAGCTGTAATAACTGTATTATGCTTTCATGTTCAAAATGCACAATACACTTTAATTGTCCTAATGATGTTTCATCTGTTATTTGTACCAACACTACTTACATATTCACTAGCCTGGCTGAAATATGGTTTTAGTGACTTAACTTTTTACACATAAGGCTTTGATCACAATAAGGGAGCTGATTTTGGATTTAAGCTCCTTTTATGAGAAATAAAAAAAGAACACACTTGTCTCATTCTAACAAGTCACTTAGTGTATGCCCTATTAAAAATGTACTTACTACTACTATTACTTACTACTTAGTACTATTTATCACACCAACCACTTCTTTCAGAGAAAGCCCAACCAGCCGTCTCTCCCACTAAAGATGCTCTCACCAGCCTGCCACTGATTGGTTCATCAATTAAGTAGCGTTGGACATTATATGTGTGACCATCGACCCTGTGACAGCTTTGGCGATCAGTTTAACATTTCTTTCAGAAACGCACGCCAAACTTAATCCTCACCTCTTCGATGGCTCGGTTTAATCGCCTGATGAATTTGGTGGTAATGGCGGCTCTGACCTCCTTTAAACTTTGTAATGGATGATCCAGAGGCTTCCTCACCAGGCAGCCTTCACCTCAGGAGTGAGTCAGATGGAGGATGTGAACAGGTTTGACGATCAAAAGTACTCCCATGGTAAGTAATAGGCCGCCCGGCCTTATTAAATAACATAATCGAAGTGCGTCAGGACTGATTTATCAAGCACTCATATGTACATATGTGTATATACACATGTACGCTTTCAAAATTTTCATAAGTGGAAGAAGGTTCCTGTCCAAATTGGGTCATGCATTTAAATAGACACTTTTTTTTAACCTTATTTAGGTATGTTTTATAACTGAATGCTCTTGTTGATGGTATGTTTTTGTATGTTTTTAGATGATGAATAATGTTTATGTAGGAACTCCATACATGGGCAGCAATACGAAGAGAACTGGATTTAAAGGATTTTTTTTCATTACAAAACTTGCTGGACTTGATTTCTCTTGGTTTCTCAAATATTTCAGAATAAAACACAGTTTCCTGCTTCCCATCTGGGATGGTTGTGAAGATTGGTGTTATTACAGCAAATAAACTCCAAGTCAAGGGTAGGTGATTCATTATATTTGCATTTTATTAGCTACGAAAAACAGTCTAACCTGATATTAAAAATGGTTGCAGTGTCTGGCACATGGAGGTCCCTTTCATCAGTTTGCAGCAGTTGTGGAATTGCTGTTGAAGCACTCTCTGGAGGATTTGCACTCACTGCACCCTACAACAGAGGCTTGTGCACAGAGAGCAAGGTATGTTGGGCCCTCTTGTGGTTAATATGATAACTGAAGTGTTGCTTTTGATTTACTGTTTGTAAAGGAGAATTTACTTACTCTTCTATTGGCAGATGTTGAAGTCTTAGTCACCTGCCCTTCATTACCTGACATTAAGCCTACCACAGTTGCAATTATGCCTCCTTGGGATAGTGGCCAGGTCTTGCAGCACCCCCAGTTCCCAATGTTTCCTCCATACGCATTCTTCCCTGGGCCCTCTCCTCCAGTAAACATTCCTGCTCCTACCACAGGTAAAGTGGCAGATCATCCATAGAAGCCCTCAGGTGGTGCTACGGACTCTAACACTGACATCCAAGAAGCACCTGCAGCTCTGCACCTTCCATTTCCTTTCATGCCACAGTATCCACACTTCCCTCAATACCCCTTGTTTCCCCAACCTGTACCGCCAAAGAAATCTATCCCTGACAAAAACACTGCTCCTTCTCTGGCCCAGTTTCCTCAGATATCACAGTATCCATTTCCTCTTTTCCCACAATTTCCTATCGTACCTGGAATTGTCCATCCAACAGCTCCTCCTCCTATCACTAACACTGAGCCTTTTGTAACCACACCAGCCAACACCACTAAGCAAGATGGAAAGCCTGGTGTACCCCAGGAGCCACAGTTTCTAATTCCCTCTAAATACCCTTTCCTCCTCTTCCCAAAACTCCCACTGCCTCCCAAAGGTCAGAGAGGGTTTTTTCAGAATCCCAAACCAAACTTTATGTATATCCTCAGACCTACCAGATCCCTTTGTTTCATCCTCCTCCTCACTATCCTCCTCAGACACAAAATACTCAAACTGCTACTCCTGCTACCAAGTCAACAACCAGCGCAGCTACCACCCATAAACCTGCAGAGCAAGAGCGATTTTATTACCCACGCCCTTATGTGCCAGCATATTATATTCCTCAGCATGCTCCCATGCCGGTATTTCCTGATCCTCGAACTGTGCCTCCAGGTTCTGCGAACCCTGCTCCATCTGATCAGCATGAGCATTAGCCCATCTACCATGTGATGCCTTCATTTGATCCTTTCCCTCCTCATTAAAGGCCAATGCTACCTTCAAGAAACTGATAAAGGTTCTGCTGACCTGAGGCCATCAAGGACAGATGTTACAGGACAAGCAACTGAGTGTGTTGCTCTGTGCTTTTGCAAGAAGGATTCAAAATGGAAACCTTTCTTTAGAAAAATAAAATGCAAAGCTAGCATGGAAACCTTTCTTTAGAAAAATAAAATGCAAAGCTAGCTACACAAATATTGTCTAAGTTTGTTTTCTTAATGTTTCATGTAATGATGGGTGAAATAGGGAAGGGCATTTTAAGAATATGAATTATTATGTTTAAGTCTATTCATTATACCCTAGAAATAATATTTCTCATGGTGAAGGCTGTCAATTATTTTCTTGCTTCAGTTAGCAAAATGTCAACAAATAGTGAAAAATGATGAATCACGATTTTCCCAGAGCTCAAGCTGACTAACTAGCCCCAACCCAAAGAGGCAAGGAGCAGTAACAAAAAAAATCTAAGAATTTCGAATTCTAAAAGTTATTCCTGAAATGTTTAATTATCAGCTTCACTGGCTTCCAGGCTTTCCCCCATAGCTTTGATTAAAAAACACCATGGTGGACAAATATACAGTCCATTGTTGTGTTTTTTTAAAAATACATTTTAATATGTTGACATCCCTAAAACGCCAAGTGTGATTTTTTAAATGATAAAATGCAACCAGACAATGACCCAAGTGTCCTTAAAGGTACCAGCAGGCCACATCTGCAGTCATTAATGTATAAAACAGTCCTAAAGCCATCAGACTGCCTATTTCAGAGGGGGTGGTCGCCTGTCTGGTGCACTGACTGTACATAAATATATATATATAATATATAATTTATATACAGTCTGAGGTCTGGTGCTCAGCTGTTCTGACGTCGAGCACGCTATCTGACGTCACCGTGGGAGTGTTCCGCCATCGGGAGAAATGAATGGTCATCAACACAACCCTCTCAGCGCCCATGTAAGTTCAAACCAGCGAAACACTGTTGTTTTCTTTAAATCAACTGCTGTGTGAATGAAACGTGTTTCCGTGGGCTCGCTGTCCGGTCCGCGTTAGGGGAGGGGTTAGTGGGGGGTTAGCTCTGTTCATGGTGTTTATCCTCTCATCGCCGCGCCCGGCGAGGCGCCCCTCCGCCTCGTCGATATCCGCGGAAGAGCGATGTTTTTCGGCCACAGTGAGCCTCGCCAGCACACTGACTGACGGGCGGAGAGTAGGCGCCTGATTTGCCACCCAGGGCAGTCTGGATGGGCGATGTTGGGTAGATTTAAAAGTGAGTGGTTACTGAACTCGAGTTAACGAGTGAGCTGGTAAATGTTTTAACTTTGGAGGCTGGACTCAGTGATTAATTTTTGTTTTTTTTACAGCCTTCATACCAGGACGTGCTACAGTTATTCGCGTTTACTTGAATGCTGACCATCCTGGTTCATGCAAAGATACTAAATCAGCCTGTAAATAGCTGCAGGACTAGTTAAATACGCCACCATGAAATCCAAGACTCCAAGGTGTGATTAAAGCAGCCTGGTGGGAGTATGTGACAGATGGCTACCCAATACCTCCAGTCTGAATTCACCCGGTGTGTTTCAGCTCTTCACACCTGGGAGGCCCGCTTCATGATGCTGTTTGGACAAGATATTTCAAGCATATCAGCAAAATGTTCCGTTTTAAGGCTTCATGTCATGTTTTGGAGTAGAGCTGATGGTGACAGACAGGCGTCACATTAGGTATGACTTCATTTCTTAATCACATTTGGGTGTGACAGCTGGTGCTTTTATTACAGTATCCAATTAAGGGATAGGGATTCATTGTTCAAACTGATGTTTTTTGTGTGATGATTGTGCGACAGCCAGGGAGGAGGTCAACATTTTTTGAGTATCAGTATTTTGCGCTGGAGGCCTTTTGCTGTGTGTCATATTACACGGTGACCACCGTCTGATTTATGCATTCAAATCAGCACTGCTGGGGTTAGTCGGTAAAGTAATATCTTTTGGTTATCGGGTGAGATTCTAAACTCTGTTGTCATGCGGCATAGACCACTTAAATCACATGGTCAGGGACATTTGTCACTACCTGTCATCTGTTATTATGGAAAATATATTCTGATGAGATAAAAACAATTGTTCAGAAAATTAAATGTATGAAAGTATGATTCCATAGTCAATAAACCCGCTAAATACAGGGAGTTAATGCCTTAGTATAATAGCGTCTTTGCCATTTACATGTCTTCTGGTAAGCTTTCGTAAACGGGTGGGCGGGTAATCAAACTATATACTTTAGGCTATAGTCTGGGGTGGATTAAGACAACTGTTGGATACGATGACCCCCTGGTAGCCGTTTAATAAATGCTAAATATTCAGTATACAGATCCTCGTGTGTGTAAGCGTAAAGCAACCCGCCCGACACAGCATCACTGGTGTGCGCCAAGAAGTAAAACGAACGCCCTCCGTTGCACCACGTTAGCTTGCACGGCTAACTACATGGGGAGCGAAGAAGCCCTAAAACCGGCGGCGATGAGGTACTCTGGCTTTATCTACCATCACGGTCAGCACCACCTCATCCCAAAGCTTTAAACGACGCGTATGTTTTATTCAAATTTCTCCTACAGTCGAGTGTTTTAAAGGCCAGGCCCGCGGACCTCGGCTAGCTGCTAATTTCATCCTCTTCTTATCTCAAGCTAACGTTAAACCGTCGGGCTTAGACTATTTTCAGCAACTTAATAACTTTAATCATAAATACAGTCTGGTGTTTGTGCACAACATTTAATTCACCACACAGTCTGCTTTTAACAATTTTAAAGTACGCTTTACCACAGCCACCTTACATGTAATAACACCGAGTGCACCTGTAACCTCCTGAGTAATTAAATTAACCGACCTAAGCCGCCCGCAGGTAATAAGCTCTCTAAAGTGAGTGTGTTTTAATGAAAAGGTTTGAGTAATCAAAGGAAAACTTAATTGTTCTGTGTTGTTCGGCCCCTACTATTATTACCGAGGGGCTGGTGATGATCTCATCGTATGACTTGATTCATGCAGAGAGACATGTTTGTGTCGCTGCACATCGTTGTTGGTGTTGTTTGTCTGTATGTATCATTAGTTGCTGTTTTAACTGTGACTTTGAATTATTTTACCTCAGTGGTGGCTCACAGGCAAATGGGTCATGTCCTGCAGACATTCCCAGGAGGCTATTCACGACTATTAATTAACGTTATACAATTAATTAAGCTAAAAGGCCTCAGAGGGCTGTGCTGTAAAATAAAATAAAACACCAATTTTAATTAGGCCCTTTTAATGTTATGAAGCCAGAGCATTTATTACCTGTACATGAACTTATTGTAAAACATAGCAGATGTTAGAAGCCTTAAATGTCGAGATCTCACAATGGGCTGTACTGTAAGGGGATTAGCACATTGTGATATAAACATACTCAATATCAAGTATTAATCAAAGCCCATTTGGGGGAATGTATTTGTTTTTCAACTCATCTGCACTAATATGCCTTTTTTTTGCCTGTTAAGGGCAGTGCAAGTCTACACATTCTATATATTCTTGGTTTATAAGGCTATGATTAACATGTTAGTAACCAGTTGTCTAAAAAAAGACATCTTGCAGATATAAATAACTGTTTATTTTGATATTTAAGTCCACTTTAATCCCATATACGCTCTCCTTTTAGCTGTTTTGGTCCTCTACATTAAGTAGCATGAAGCAACAGAAAACCATCGGCAGTGAAGGAATGTGAGGATTCTTAAAATAACATCTGATATTAAGCCCAGACAGTCTAAATGTCTGGAAGATCATTGCAAACTACTGTTCTGTTTTTCTTCTTCTTCCTGTGTATTTTAATTATTGATTCATGTTTTAATTTTATTAACGTTGAGAGGGACAAGCCCAACAGGCCAGCCTGGAAAATTTATATGGTTGTTGCCTTGCATGAGAATTGTAGCTCATTAAAGTTTTCATGTAAAATAACTGAGGTCAAACCATACACAGTCATGATGATCACAGGAAGCCTAGATAAGAGTAAGTAAGTGCCCCCTACTGCCATCGCCTGCTTTTGTATGCTCTCTAGGCAAGGTGCTGTTAATCTCAAACAAACCTAATAAAAACGTGTGTTTTTACTTATTTGGGTCCCCATCAGCTCTCAGCTGGTCTGCCTGTGGTCCACCAACATTGCTTTGCAGTGCCTCTAATGGTAATAACCTCCACAGGCTACCTTAAACATTCAACATTGGTTGCTGATGTTGACTGTGTTAATGGACCACCATGGACCAAATCTTCTGCTGCACAAAAAATAATTTGTGTTTGCTGTGTGTCTGAAGTTTCCAGTGTAAAATTTACCCTCATAACAAACTGTCATGTTTTTTATTTTTTTCTTGCAGCATGTGATTTTCTTAAATGTCCACGGAAACAGCTGACTAAAGTTTCACAGCTATCCCATCAGATTCCCATTTGTAAGAATTACCCAGAGGCAGCAGTGCTGGAAATTGTTGGATTGACCCTTTTCCTGTGTTAATAGATCCACAAATCATCTGCTGATGAACAAAACTGAAGGTATGTTTATCTGCACCCAGATTCATTCAGGGTTGTGTGTCTCTTATTAAAGAAAAGCTTATTGTTTTCAGTTATTTCACAATGATTTTGATTTTGAGTTTAGTGGAGAGTGCCAGAAGTGATACATGATTGGAATAGTGGATGCTGTAACCATAGCCCAAGAATACACAATGCCTCTGGATCAATATAAGACCTGCTGCCATTTTGCAGAAATGTTTCTCCAACACAAAAAAGCTTAAATGCCGCTCGATGTACGTAGCAGTCTGTAGATGGTGTGACCTTGGAGCACTGCATGTACAGAGACTGATAGGCGGATGTTGGCTGACCCACTTTAAAGAGAACACTTTGCCCTTTGCCTAGAGGAGTTGGACACTATTGTTTTTTTATTTATTATTGCAGATTAAGGATGCAGGGTTGTGTCTGTGTGAAGGTTTTGCTCCTACGTCCCATCTTTAGTTCAGGCTTTCAATGCTCTGAGTGGCAGCGATCACAGAAACTGTCATACAAGATTGGATGCATTCACAGATGAAGCTTAGTGGTAAATCAGTTCACTATATATATATATATATATATATATAGAGAGAGAGAGAGAGAAAGTGATGCTTCATCTATTGATGTTTTTCATTTGTTAAGAGTGACCACTGTAAGTAAACACTGATATGGCTTTAAAAATGAAACTAGCAGCCTTTTTTTCTTAAAGCATGTTGACGAGCAAGAATCAGTAAGGATACTAATTTCACTATTGACTATTCGCTACCACCTACCCTGTAACAAAGTGCTTTCTTATCCAACACTGCAGATGTAACAGCAGGACCAGCAGTAATGAGTCACTGTGTATCACTAATGGAGCATTTCATAGAGTTTTTGGTGCTAGATTGTGCTGCCAGGTTGTTAAGTGATACTTCATAGCTCTGCTGACTCGTGGAATCATTTTTCTGTTTGTCTGCAAAATAAGGCATGTACTACATAGTCGGAGCCATTGCTTTAGGCTCAGGAGATTTCCTTCAGAGGAACATGCCTTTCACTATGCCCTGTAAAAGAGCCTGTGTGCATGCTTGAAAAGTAAATCGGGGTACATCAGAAACTTTATGCCAAGAAGTAAGTTTTACTCTGGTCTTTATGAAAAGCGAAAGATCTTAATCTGTTACTGAAGAGGTCTGTTGCTTTTCATTCTTAGTAATGGGTGTAATTCAGGTTTAATCTAACAATATGTGGATGGAGAACTTGTAAACAAGTTTTTTTCGCCGCTGTTTATTAGCACTGCAACCGGGGACAGCCAGTTTACATTTTGGTTTGGATGCAAATGACCTGTGTCTGTCTCTAGCATTAGAAATTGGTATATGTCTGAATACCGGAGTTAAAAGTCTGAATTCCCAACACTGAATGATTAGGTTTTAATTTCATCAGTGTAAAATTAGTGCCAAATAAAAATGTGCAGATCATTTAACCACAGAACAATATATAGTAATACATTTGTTTGCTTATAGGCCAAGGAAAAAAGGAGGACAGGAGGGATCTTTCTTAGGCTACCCACCCCCCACCCCCCTGTACATGCCAAAGATGAGCTTTGCAGTGACAGCATTATTATTAGTATTATTACTCCAACAGTGTCCATTAGAGCTGCTGTCATGCTTGGATTTCCATGTCATGTATGCCGTAATGGGCAGTAATAACCATTATAACCTAACAAGGCTCTTTGTGCATTTACTTGCTGCTGATTCTTAGGATTTTAAACAAAGGTCCATTAGGTCGTTGACAATTTCTTATGATCAGCATGTTAGAAGCATTAAACTCTGTCTTCTGTTGTAGCGTTCAAGTGTGGTTATTCCTGTGTGATGCAACAGTATGCTTATTTTTTACCCTGTGTTGGTTGGAGCATATTATTAATGTTTTTTTTGTAATTTCTGTGTCATTTAGCCAGTCCTGAGTTGTGAGTCAGTAGAGGAGAAGCTGGGCTGATGGTAAGCTCATACTCTTATCTCATGTCTTCTCTTGCTTATATCTATCTATCTATCTATCTATCTATCTATCTATCTATCTATCTCTATATATATATATATATATATATATATATATATATATATATATATATATATATATATATGTTCATAAAGTGGAATTACATTGACTGAATACAACTACATTATACAACTGGTTGACTGCTGATATGTCACCTCCGATCATGTTTTGACATGTTACTGATGATAAATGCGCTACAGTTCTGAATTGTAGATATTTCAGCTAAAGTTAGTGTCAGACATGACATGAACTGAGTCACAGCCCTGATTTTTGAAATTCTTTATATTATGAACTAAAAAAAGATGTCATTTTCTTAAAAGTTTAAAGAGCTACCTTCTACCTCTCTAAAATTAACTTGTTTATATAGACCTTGTCTCCCTGGTTTTTGATAAACAGAATTTATCGTCATATAAATTCATATAATTGAGTCCAGGCGCACAAAATCCCTTCAACAGCACATGAAGTGGTGTACTGTACAAGGAGAATTGAGGATCAATGATGTCATGACACACATTCATATATACTGCATAGGTGCTTAAATTCATTTGCTTAAACTGGTGTTTTGTCTTTAAGAAA
Organism: Terapon puta; assembly: GCA_028564955.1. NCBI lineage: Eukaryota > Metazoa > Chordata > Actinopteri > Centrarchiformes > Terapontidae > Terapon > Terapon puta. Next base: position 13,895,194 of record JAOXYL010000100.1, on the reverse strand, counting down.
GGGGTTTGTGCAGTTTTTTCATTGTATAAAAAAATCCCAAAGTGTTCAGCCATGACAAATACCGTTGCATCATAAATGTGACGATTTCATTGCTACTAACTAGAACATACCACCACTATTCTTGGTGGAAAGATGAATTTTTTACCATAGAGCTGCCAACAGGATATTGGCCGTCTGTTCAATTAGCGATTTTATTGTAAAGTTCTCAAATAGGGATTTATTTACCATCATTATCAGTCACATATAGTTAGATTTTGCTCTTTTACACAAATGCTAAAAAACTCAAGATGCACAGGCCATATGAAAGAAGAAAATAAAGAACAAATGACAAACAAACTTAAATCAAAAACTGCCAAACAAACAAAAGTGAAGAATGGATCATCAGCATCATTATCATCTCTGTCAAAAGCTCCCTGACGATCTGCACCACATGGTCTGTTCTTTTCCTGCAGTGTCGGCTGAAAATGAGCTCTACCCAGACACACTTCAGTATTCATGAATAAGCAAAATGATGAAACACAGACATGCTAATAAGCCACCACGGGACAACAACACCAGGAACAGTACAAAATCAGAGTTACGTTTTTCTCTTACATAACTGATCATTTCCACCCCTTCTTCTCTGTTTCTCTCTGATGTAGGTTTTCATTTACATTTATTTTACCCTTATTTTTGTGCTTAGTTAATTATCCTTATTATGTAATATGACCCAGATTTATCAGTGAAGTGGCCCAGTGGGCCTGAAGATCAGGTGACAGATGTACAGTTGACAAAGGGTCCACAGAGGTGGATTTGTTGGTCTGCTCAGTTTTACCTTTTTCCCATTGCGTCACATGACTCCTCAAGTGCTTGTTGGATTCCCAGGAGACTGTCGTTATGGACCAGTAACCGTGACAACGCAGCAAAGCAATGAATGTGTGGAAACAGCCCCCACCAGATCTTGCTCGTTTGGCTGGCAGATGGCTTTCAGGCTTTTTCGAGCATCAGGGTTGACTGGGGTTCTTAGCTGGAGAAGGGCGAAGGTTTGGTTGTTGTTGCAGACACAGAGAAATTCATGATGGTGATCTGCATATGGTGTTAAATTTACAGATGAGTTTTCATCTAGTATTCGTTCAGGGAAGGTTGGGCTCAGCATCGCTTTTCTTCACACTCTTAACAGTTCGGTGAGCTCAGTGTTGTAAGCATTCCAGTTCAATTATGGTCTTTTGCTGAAGGCCACAGACCAACTTCTCTGGAGCAAGTCAGGGTTAAAGTGTTTATCTATTCACCACACAGGATTGCACATGGAGAACACATTTCTCTCTGTTAGAAACAAATTATTGCTTGCACACATGATGATGGGAGAGTATTTAATATCCAGAAAGTAGCTATAATTTTACATCTGGAGAGATTTTTAAGGTTGATTGAGATGGATATTCTTATGTGTGGTTTATTTTTGGACAGACATGTAATAGCACAAAGGGTTTTTATTATTTCCTCACCAGTATTACATACCAAGCATTATGAGAGAGTCTCTGAAGCGTCATTTACAAAACAAGCCAGGAATATATGAATTTACAAAAAATGAGTTTTAATGGTTAAATTAACATTAAAAATTGGAAAAAGAAAGTTGTCCAATCATTGATAGTTAAGATTTTTTGTTTATAACCGTACATTTGTTAACAAACAGTAGTTTATGTCCACCTGACACCTGAGTTGAGGTGCAATATTCGCTCTTCTATTAGGTCCAATTCTGTCTCCATCAACTCGTTGGTAATTTTTCTGTATGCTGTGGCTGTTCTGCTTTAAGATATTGTAAACACTGACAGTTCAGTTTTGAGCCACTCAAAAGGAAATGAAAAGAACTTGATTCAGGTTAGAGAAACATCATACTCATTATAAAAAGGCCAGAATTATAAAAAGGCCAGTATTAGTACATAGGATGTTTTGATTGTACGCCATGAGTGTTGAAGACACACACTGATCCAATCAGATAATCTTTCATACTTTTTATGTGCTTAAAACATCAATTCCCTGGAAATGAAGTTGCCACTTAGAAGATTAAAAATACTTTTGTGTCTTTATGAGAATCATTCTACTTCCTCCTCATTGAGTTAGAAATAGACACATCTGCTAGCTTTCCAATTCAATTACACACATTCGCAGCAGTGTTGTTTTCGTCAACAATGACCATGACAAATTTTTTTCGTTGACGCCCCTTTTTTTCATGACAATAAAGAGACAGTGACGAGCTAAACATGGCTGAAAATGTGACGAGACGTGTGTGCGTTTTCGTTGACGAGACGAGACGAAAATGTCCATGGGTGACACACCCGGAGCAATCATATGGGCAATCTGGGCATGAGCCCTCAGCCATGAGGGAAAAGTCATTATCCAATCAAATGAATGAAATGGCAGTGATTGGCATTAAGCGAGTGGAAATGCTCTGTGTTGATTGGCTGATAGTCAGGGTGGGCGGGCCTAGAGAACAGGTGGTGTATATGACACAGATCCTGGATCAGTTTTTCTTCAGTAAAGTCACGTTAAAAACAGCGGGATTCATTTGTACCTGACCTCCTGTCAGTTAGCTTGTGAGAAATATATGGGAAAAGCGAGCGGAAAGAAAGAAGTAGTAATGGTGAGATGAAGCCTCATGAGGCATTGAACCACTTGAGCCAATTGGTTCGAGAAAGGGTTAATTTCTCGAAGCTTTATGTGCACACGAAACCACCTACTGGTCAAGTGTATAATCACAGGCAGCTGTATCTGAACCGCATCATGTGTAATGCATTTAATTTTTGTGTCTGTTTATCTGTTGTGAATGACTAAGAATTACAAAAAATGTATGACCAAATCATTTCTGTACATAAATTATCACAAATGTCAAACTTTTTTTAAATGTATTCTGTGTGTGTAATATTTTTCATAATATGGCAGGTTGTGCAATTCTTTTCTGAAAATGGCATGGGCGTAATCAGGCAGAGGACAGTGAAAGTGCTTGTGGAACTAGGAAAAAGGGCACAGATTATGCTTGTGTAACTTGTACAGGA
>JAOXYL010000100.1:13869629-13892065 GCA_028564955.1 Terapon puta | reverse complement strand
TATATATATATATATATATATATATATATATATATATATATATATATATATATATATGTATACATACATACATATATATATATATAGATAGGTATACACACACTGTCTTCTGAGATCCAAAGACTTGCGATGGCCCTTTACATTACAGGATTTAGCCTTGTTATGAAATCACTTGAAAGAGAAGACCACCGTGGATCGTTGAACACATGTAATCAGTTGAGAAATAGATATCAGTTACTATCCATTTGGAATTTCATTTACATTCTTCACACTCTTTAGTCTTTGTTAGCGTCATCTGAGCACTTTCAGTTATGTTGATGATCAATTTCCACAATGAATGCTTTCTGAAATGTAATCATCCAACTACCATGAGGGTTTGAATACCCTGAAATAAACAACAAAGTGATTTCAGAAACGGCCAAAGGCATCAACCTTCAACATGTACCATATAACGACATTTCAGAAACTGTTCTCAAAGCTTGTTTACTTTATAGACTTTGTGTTTTTGCATTAATGGGTTGGCACTGTTAGACATGTCACATGCTGTTTAACTACGTCTTCTGTCAGCAGAGAGAAAATGCGAGGCATTTTTAAATCATGAATTGTTTTCAGAAAGTAAATGAACAGTTGAACAATAAGTGAACAAATAGTAAATGAACAGTGAAGAATTGAACAGTAAATGAACAATTATTGTATAAAAAAGTGGTCATGTCTGTGTCAACCCAGTTTATGTGTCTTATGTTGTTTTATATTCTGCTTGTTATGTTCATCGCTCACTGCTGCATGTCATAATTTTCATTTTATTTTCCTTTTTGTGTTAGACAAGCATGACATTGAGCCAAGCCACAGATGCATGCGCACTCAAAAGGCCCAACTGAGTGCCATCACCTCTGCTTCCTGACTTTCAACCAGTCATTCGGGCAGGGGGTGTCGACGGGACATAGCTAGTCCCCTGCACCCCCTAGTAGAGCCTCACTGTGAAACTGGAGGTCTCTGATGGATCAGGGTAGTAGTGAGCAGAGTCCAGAGGAGCCGGACGCAGGAGGCCGAGCAGAGCCGGAGGTCGGCAGGAGGGCATCGGAGTCAGAGCACGGCTTGTCCAAAATCACCCATAATGCCCTGGAGAACATGGGAGCGTTGGGCCATGGCCTGAAGCATTTCTTCCAGCCACAGCGCCGACGCTCCTCCGTTTCCCCACATGACTCCGTCTTGTCCTGCGCAGGCGCCCCTCCCTCCGAGCCCACTGATGTAGGGTCAGAAGTAGGGGACGCTTCTGCCGCCTCGGCCCTCCCTTTGGATTCTGACAACCCTGCTGCTTCCGCTCCTCCTGCAGCTCTGAGCCGTGTTCTGCAGCAGATCCGAGGTGCTCCACCAATGATGAAGCGAGGCACCAGTCTGCAGAGTCGCCGCAGCAAGGTGGGGGGCACTGGGGATCCTCCCCAGAAAGGTAGCCCACAGATCCACCGGCGTAGCACTCATGAGGCCCTGCTGCAGGCTGGACGCCCACGCTCCTCCTCGACCACAGATACACCCAGCAGCCCAGCTCTAGCTGACATGCTGCTGACTTCTGGTTACCACTCAACTGAGGAGCCTGACAAGGTGAGTGGCTCAGTCCTGTCAAGAGGTCCAGGTGAGAAGTAAAACATGTCCATGCAAGGATAGATTCTTTAAAGAGTAAGTGATGAGCTAAACGAGCTTTGTGATGCAGGCAGTTGCCTAGTGAGCCAGAGTTTGGGGTGTGCACTAAGGAGGAGAACAAAATTGCCCAGCTATCTGTTCACACTCCTTTTCTAAGTCATAAGCCAATCAAAACTGAACACACATGATACACACACATTCCTGGAATCTGTGTGATAGGGACAGTGTCACATCCAATGTCTGTCACATACATTTACTCGAAATAAAAGATGCCTTTAACCTCAAAATTTGCTGCATATTCATCATGTTGTTTTCACTATCAAGTATTCCAGTCATTTGTACACTGAAGATTTGGGAACTGCTACTGGCTAGCGCAGTATTATTTTCCAAACTCTTAAGGAATACAGGCAAAACAAAAGCACGCAATGTATTGCCAACAGTTTTCTCACATGACTCCATTTCCTGCTTGCATCCTGCAGAGCATGATGGGAAACAGTCCTCCATAATAATCATCTTAGTTTGTCTTTATTGCGCTGAACACATTTGTGTGCATTATTCAGAATATCCTTTTATCAACCTCATATCCCTCCACCACTGACAGCCTGCTCCGTTGGTGTACATGTGGACACTCAGACATTTTTAATTTAAATCTTTTTCATAAAATCTTTCCTCCAACATACCGAGTACAACTCAACAGCAAAATATGGCACTGTTTTACTGAATGAAATGGAAGTTTTACATTCATAAATATGGTGCCTTTAAGACATAGAACATTCAGATCCAAACAGTAAAACAAAGAAACAACAAATACAAAAGAAAAAGAGATTCAAACATAGTTACGCACTAATATCTGTGCAGGAATATCAAAACAAAGTGAGCTGTGTATACGTGTTAAAAGGCTGTTAATGGTGGGATGTGTCTGGATGAACCGGTGAATGGGGAGATGAGCTGTCAGCGGTGGAAGGTCAGAGATTGCCTTTGAGTGGTTGGTCACTATGTGCTTTAAGCCTTTCTAAATTTAGCTCTTGCTGAGAGTACTTCAGGTCAGAGACGACTCGCAGGGCTAAACAAACTCAAACTTGTGCGGTAATTGTTTTGTTTTGTTTCGTTTGAAACTGCATGTTGATAAAGGTCTTTAATGTTATTACCTGCAAAACCGTAATAGAGGGAGGAGTTTACATGCCTATGACACAACAGATTAAAAGAAAAAAAAAATCAAACATGGCTTTGACTTTATTAAAAAAAACTTTGCCTCATTTAAAAAAACAAAACACAGGATTGTATCAAACCTGGCATGCTGATCGGAGAAGACAATAAAATTTCTTCATACACTTTAGGTCCATTGAAGAAGGAGGCCAGATGTCAGCAGTATGACTGGAGAATCTGAAATGACAAATTGGGTGAAAGTAGACATCATAAAACGAGGGGCCCTGCCATATTGTTTTGCAGCTCTTGGCCACTCAGTGGAAGCTGGTGTTAAGCTACTCAACAGATGTCATAAGCAAGTTGAAAACATTTCAAACCCTCCATGTTCCCCTTCATCTTAAAAAACCTTATGACCTGTTATTTGTAATGGACAATGCTCAGCTCAGGTTGATTTATCTTCCGTGGAATGGTAGTTGTCTTTGTATTGCTTTGACACTGTGCTTGGTAACTTTTTCAGTAAATACGGACAAAACATCCAAGAACTTGTTTGTATTGCACGCTTGCTTGTATTAGTGCTACATACCTGCAGTAAACAGTAAGTAAAAATGCATGTAATAGTCTGTTTATTGGGAAATATTGACGTATAATGATAGTTACTGGAAAGTTTTTGGTAGTCTGTCAGCACTGCAGGGTCCTCTGATTTATTATTTTTGACTTGACTCTCCCAGCAGGCCTTTTGAGCAAAAAAGAGTGTATGGGTAAAAATATTGATTTCGGTGCTATTGTTAAATAATCACAGAAACTGTTAAAACAACCACATTGTTTTTGGAATGGAGAAGCCTGATTCTTGACATCACAGTATTTGGTGTTGCAATTTGAACTAGAACTAACTGGGCTCTGTTGTCAGATGTAGTCTGCTATTTTAACTTTGTGCTTCACACTTAAGCTGGTTCAGACATATTTTATGTTCAGTTCTTTACAGGACAAGGAGCCAACAACTTGCATGCTTCCAGTAGCGCCTAGTAGCTCTCATCATCGGACCAATTCATTTTGCGTTCATTTTTAAGATTTAACTTAAGGCTTTGTAATTAAATTACACCCTGGGGGGGAATTTAATTCATGTCATTCCCTCAGTTAACATGGCCTATTTTTTTTTTTATTTTTGACCCCTGCATCTTTCCAGTTTACTCCTTCAACTGAAAAGCGCCATCTGCTGTTGTGAATCAGTAGTGACAGATAAAGGGCAAGAGGAAGACAAGTTTTCCAGTTTCCAGAGAAAAATACTGTTTATATTCAAGCTGCACACAGTATTCTGTATTCAGTATTCAAACTTTGAGCTGTATTCACAGTAAATACTCACAGATTAGTCACAAATACAGAGAGAGAGAGTGGGAGGGAGACAACAAGATAAACGACATTTTTACCTTTGTTTTTGTTCACTTTTTTTTTTCTTTTTACAGCTTGATCGTTATGATGGATCGGTTCCAGCTGTGTCGCCCAATGCCCTCCCCTACGGTGCAGATGGGTATGATGTGGTCGACAGCACACCAGACCCCCAGCGAACTAAGCAGGCCATTGCTCAACTCCAGCAGAAGATCCTCAAGCTCACAGAACAAATCAAAATAGAACAAACTGCCCGTGACGACAACGTGGCCGAATACCTGAAGCTCGCCAATAATGCAGACAAACAGCAGAGTGCACGCATAAAACAGGTTTTTGAGAAGAAGAACCAAAAGTCAGCTCAGACTATCCAGCAGCTGCAGAGGAAGCTGGAGCATTACCACCGGAAGCTTCGAGAGGTGGAGCACAACGGCATCCCTCGCCAACCCAAAGATGTTTTCCGAGACATGCACCAGGGGCTGAAAGATGTTGGAGCCAAGGTGAGTGCTTTTCTTTTCACAGACTCCGTCAGTATTATTCAAAGGATATTTTATTATCATTTTAGTACCAAAAACATTAGCTTTGGATAACATCATGTTATGCTTATAAATAAGAAAAAGAAACAGGTTTTCATAGTTCCCGCAAGGCTTCTAGATAATTATGATTAAATCCTGTATTTAGCGTTTAACTCTCAAAGAAGCAGTCATCTATTGAGTTTTTACAGTGATAAATCTGACACATTTGGAGGTACATGGTATATTCTAATGAACAACATAATTTCTATACATGCTGATAATATGGATATAATAACCATAACTTTTTCATTTTAATACTGACATTATTCATCTAAAATGACTTCTGTGTTTTTAATTTATGCACACAGGTAATGTTTTTTAGCTTTATGTAGTCACTGCTAGCATTAACACAACAACTAGCTGCCACCTCACTGGATCATATATCACCTTAGTAAACCAGCGCACACCGACGCCTTTTAAGGTGGCATGTAGGATTAGGATTACCCTATATAAGCTATTTGTATATAAGATATTATGACATAATGGCATAGTGACACAAGTTCTTTCAATTTCCCGCTGTGTAAGCATCCTTGTTTGTTTTTAAAATGTGAAACCAAATGATGACAAAGCCAGATGATTTATAATTGAGTGATGCTCATATTGATGTGCTTGTTGTGGTGGAACCACCACAGAATGCCCCCCAAACACTTTTACTTAACTGAATGTATTGTAGTGTAACATCATCGGAACCATTTGCCATGGTTAAACCAGATGTCATGAAACCGTAGTTTTTTTTATATGGCTTTAGCAGTCTGAGTATTGACCTCATCTCACTCAATACAGGTGACAGGTGGTCTGTCCAGTTTCTCTCAAGCCACTCACTCTGCAGCCGGAGCCGTCGTATCCAAGCCGAGAGAAATCGCCTCCCTCATCCGCAACAAGTTTGGCAGTGCTGATAACATCGCCGCCCTCAAAGACTCCATGGATGAAACCCAGGGAGATGAGGGTGTTGGTCCTGGAGGAACGAGGACCCTCGGGACAGGACAATTGCAGTCCAGTCCAAAGTACGGCAGCGATGACGACTGTTCCAGTGCCACTTCTGGCTCCGCTGGGGCTAACAGCACGACTGGAGCCCCTGGGGGACCCCCTAGCTCCAAAGGTAACACACTGGATCACGCTCAGGCATCCGGGTTTGATGCTGTACTTCATGAGATCCAAGAGCTCCGGGAAAACCAAGGTCGTCTGGAGGAGTCCTTTGAAAACTTAAAAGCTCACTATCAGCGGGATTACACCATGATCATGGAAGCCCTGCAAGAGGAACGATACAGGTATTACATCACATCCATTACAGTGTAGTATACAAGGTCTGCGCAGGTAGAGAGAAAACAACCCTGTTTGTGATTAATTATTATTGTTACTTTTTTGCAGGTGTGAACGTTTAGAAGAGCAGCTCAATGACTTGACAGAACTGCATCAGAATGAAATTCTGAACTTGAAACAGGAACTAGCCAGCATGGAGGAGAAGATTGCTTACCAGTCGTATGAAAGAGCAAGAGACATTCAGGTAAGCTCCACCAAAATCGACATATGGTTTCAGCTTTGCTGTTGGAGGCACGTCACTGACGATTTTTTTGTCTCTGACCTGCAGGAGGCACTGGAGGCATGTCAGACGCGCATCTCCAAAATGGAGCTGCAGCAGCAGCAACAACAGGTGGTACAGCTGGAGGGTTTGGAGAACGCCACAGCACGAACTCTACTTGGAAAACTAATCAATGTGCTGCTGGCTGTTATGGCGGTCCTTTTGGTGTTTGTGTCCACGGTGGCTAACTGCGTTGTCCCTTTGATGAAAACACGCAGCCGCACGCTTTCCACGCTGCTCCTTGTAATCCTGCTGGCCTTCCTCTGGAGGCACTGGGATGCTATTTCAGAGTATCTGCATCACTTCCTTCTGCACCCCAGATGACCGCCTTGGTGGAGGCTTATTTAAATAATGAAGGGACAGAGGGTTTGGGGCTGATGTGTAAAGGAAGGACCTTTAACCGTACAGGGAGTTGAATCTCAATACCTTTTCTTCCTCTTCAGCAGCCTCTCGAAACACTCAGGAGGATTGCGTTGGAGGTTTGTCACTTTATCACTTTCTGAAATAAAAAGGAGGATGACTATAAAAAGAAGAATCAGGTGGAGAAAAAGCTGGATGTTTGGTAATGACATGCTGTCTTTTGTGCAATTGTGGCACAAGCACATACCGTTAAGAGTGAATGGGGCATAGTTGAAGGAGGGGACGAGAGAACTGCACACTTGATTTCTCTCTTCTGAGTGAATTTGTTTACATGTGGAAAACATTGCATTGTTTCCCCACAGAAGAAATTGTAATTCAGAGTTTTATTACTTTTGAGCTTACTCAAGTGGTATTGTTTTTAAGTCACTGCTATTTTTAAAACAGTTGATTGATGGCTTTTTGTATTTTCTTTTAACTGTAATGAGCCGACAGTGTTCTGCCGATTTAGTTGTCCACATTATTTTTGTAAGTTCTCTTTATCTTCTGGTCTTGCCAGTCTGGTTTTCCCTTTACTCAATCTTTTTGAAATTGCAGCTTGTGTGACCAACTCTTCCTCTTCCTGCTCACTACACTCTGAAGAATGGGGCGCTTGCACATCAGCTACATTGCTCTGGAATCAGACTTGTCACTGGATCAAACAGTAGTGGGTTCTTGACTTGTTTCTTTTTGGATGTGTGAAGTCAGTAACACTGGTTCTGCCACAACCAGGATATTATAATCAAGAAATTTGAAGTTTGGAGTTGTGACCCTGCGCTCTGGGCCAACTGGATCCTTTCATCCTGGAGGCTTTTCCACTGCAGAAGAATAATCTATGAACTGAATTATCATACTTGAAGAGCGCTTAAAATGCTCAAAGACTCAGTGCTTCCGTACTGTTTCTATTAGTGACAATGAAATAGTAAAACTTTTTAGTTGATTTTTTATTTTTTAAAGACAAATAAATTTGCTGTTTTAAAAGGTGAAAGTCTAACTTGCATTTGTCTCCTTATGTTATATGGGACATGACATTATTTTACACTGTGTCTGGGATATACTGTACTTAAAGCGTTGGGCGAGTTGCTGGTTTTATGTTCGCCATCACCTGCGAGTGTGAAATCTTGACTTGTAGGAGACCAGTAAACCAATCAAAACCTAGTAAACATAAATATTTAAGTTAATTGGAGGTTAATTTGACGTCAGGCAACAAGAGTAAGGCATTCATAAATTGGAGAAGTGTCTGACAGTGATAGTTAGATTTCTATTTTTTCTTTTTTGTCTTACTGCAAACATGAAAAAAACCCCATAAAAGATCTTTACACAGCAGACATTCTGAATAGGCAGGTACAATATTTACAGCCACACAGGGGTGAGAAAATATCTAATCTTTAAAATCATTTGTGGGCTGACTTTAGGCATAAAGGGAAGTTTACATAATTTCCCTCTTCTGTGAACTTGTGCCATTTCAAAAACTTCAATCAGCCAATGACCATGGCTAAGTGTGACTAAATTTAAATCATATAAGTAATTCAACAATGTATTGAACAACTCTTACCATAAAGAATACCAATGTAAAGTAGCTCATAAACAGCTGTCACAGATTTTACCGTTACTAGGCAACATAAAAACATTAGCAGTGGGTAAGACATTAGCTTTAGCATTACTTAGCAGAGACAATACACCTGATCATACCAAGGCTTCAGGTTTTGATGATCTGTTCCATGAGCTCCAAGAGCTCTGGGCAATACAATGCCAGCTGGAGGAGAGGTCTGAAAACTTAAAATCATACTAGCAACAAGAATACACCACGATTGTGGAGGCCCTTTAAGAGAAGCGATATAGGTATAATATGTTAACTATAAGTTACTCTTAAGGTTAAAAAGAACCTGTTCTGTTTTGATTATACTGTTGTAATCTTAATTTTGCATGTGTGAATGTTTAGAGGAAGAGCTGAGTGATTTGACAGAGTTGCACCTCCACAATGTTTTTAACTTGAAAGAGGAGCTCACTAGCATGTAGGAGATTGTTGTTTATCAGTCTCACATAGAAGCAGCAGACTTTTATGTAAGCTTCCCTAGCACAAGTTAGTTTCACAGCAGACTTTTATATTGCAAGAAAATCAGATTTCAATATTAAAAATGCATTCCACTGAACAATCTTTGATACAAGTCCTTAGATAATGTTCACTGACAATTTTGTCTCCAACCTGTAGGAGGCACTGGAGGTGTGTCAGCCACATCTCTTCAAGATGGAGCAGCAGGTTGTGCAGCTTGAAGATTTGGAGAATTTCACAGCACAGGTTCTTCTAGCACAGACCTGGGCAAACTGTTCCACAGAGGGCCAGTGTTGCTGCAGGTTTTTGTTCCAACCAACTAAGAGCACACACTTTGACTAAACTGTCTGAAGACTGAGACCAGTTGATTAAATGAGTCAAGTCTGGTGTGCTGCTGCTTGGTTGGAAAGAAAACCTGAAGCCAAGTTCGAAGGCATTTTAAACTTTATTCACAGGAAATTAGTCACAACCTGCTACATCTAAAGTTGCATTGCTGCCACACTTCTGTATTTAAACAAAAACCGAAGGATTGTTTTGTAAACTACCATACAAATCACTTAATTTGTGTTGCTGTAGTGGACAGTCTAAATTAAGTCAATTTAAAGCTCCAGCATTGCATACCCCAACAAGCAGAGTAAAAACATGCTGCATAAAGCATCAAACCCAGAGTTAAGCACACAAGAGCTCCAAAAATTAAGATTTTATTGCAAAACAAGACCATATAAAACATCAGTTAAGACAATTTACTCCGTCTTCTTCCCTCGCTTCCCAGTTGCTTTAGAGACGGGGGCATCGCTGCCTGCTTTAGCAGCCTTGCCCTTAGACACCTTTCCTGCCTTTGTCTCGGAGTTTTTTGTTGCTTTAGTTTTGGTTGAATCAGAGGCTCCCTCGTCAGCCCCCTTCTTTGCAGGTTTTTTAGCTTTTGGCTTTCTTGCGGCAGCCGCCTTTGAGGCGTCAACCTCTTCATCCTTCTTTGATTTTTTTGGAGGCTTAGAGTCCTAAAAAGAGTTTTAAAAAGTTAGTCAAATGAGGCCATTTCCAGAATTAAATAAAAACCCTTTGGCATAAATCCAAGCAGCCTCTTCAGCTCCCAGAGAAAGTGAATACTTAAAAATGCTGGTGAGACATTTTCCATCTCAACATTCACCACATGGTTTCTGTACAGAGCAGACATGTATAGCCAAGTTGAATAATATTAAACACTAATCGTGCCACAGAGTTTTACCTACACCTTAAGCAGTATTCCAAATCGCATCTGCCAGGAATAAAATTTTAGTGATGAGGAAAAATATATTGCCATCTACCTTAAACACAAAACTGTATTCCAAGATTATACAGCCTGACCCCTTTTCATTTTGTTCCAGTGCACAAATATTCTCTCACCTCCTGTGAAGTAGCCTCTTCACTGGCAGTGTCTTTCTTCTTTGTGGCACCTTAAGTAGTCACAGGTTATTACAATTGGACTTCCACATGGATAGCATGTTATACTGCATCATCATTTTATTCATACCTGCTTTTTTGGGCTTCTTGGCTCCATCCTTAGCACCATCTTTGGTTGCTTTAGGCACTTTTTGCACATTAGGATCTGTATTCTCAGTTTTTGCCTTCACCTCCTTCACTTTTGGTGCAAGCTTAAACAGGAAAAAAAGAAAATTAAAGATAGTCTTTGATTTGTTTTGATGACCATGCAGACTTGACTCTTTACCCTGAATTTTCCCATTGCTCCTGTTGTAACACTGGAGTTGGCTGGCCGCACCAGGGTGCCAGTCTCGATCCCTTTCTTCAGGGCTCTGCGGACCAAGTGCTTCAGCCTGACCAAATCCACTGAGGGATACTTTTGTTTGATGTAGTTCTGTATCGCCTGGGAGGAGACCCCTTTGCGCGAGTCCAGCTCTTTGAGCGCCTCCCGCACCATGATGGCTGTGGAGGGGTGAGCTGCAAGTTTGCGCAGCGACACAACATCTACGGGAAAACAGTGGGAGGGTTTCACACACACACACACACACACACACACACACTATAGTCACACCAATTACCATTTAAGAGGTAAAATAGCTGATTAATTGCCCTTAACGCTCAGACCTGATTTTTTCTCCTCCACCGTAGCGTCACCGGAGGACGGCGCAGGGGGATCAGCAGAGTCCACCGCTGTCTTTTTAGGAGGCATTACTGAGACTTTAACATAAAAAACGAGGGTAAAAGACACAACAAACAACAGACTCCGTGAAGTCTAAAAGGGCTCTACACCAAGCGTCTGCGTCTTTATGCGGTCGCTTCCAGTAAAATGACCCCAGGTGCGTCACATCTCACCAGGTGCACTTCATCAGAGTTCGTAAATTAGAGCAGGCAGCGGGGTTCGTGGCCACACACACACACACACACACGCACACGGTTCAAGCTAAAACAGTGGTATAAGGTGCACATGGCAAACCTCTATTGATCTCTGTTCTTACCAGATAACAAAAGCAGCTGCATCTATATGTTGGTGTTTTTGTATCCTTCAGAGGGCCTCAGTGCTCTTCTGTGGTCACTGCTGTAAACTGTAAAAATGGGTGTCAAGACACCCGTGAAACTTTGCAGTGGCCTAACTTGTCATCTTTAAAACAGACCAGATATTCAGTGACAGCAGGCCCTGTGTATTGTATACATTTGTGCTCATACTGTTACATACCCTGGCAGAATTTGTGAGATGTGCACCATTCGTTAAAGAAAACATGACTGATCAGGCAAAACACTTTTTTTTTACTGGGATTCACATTAAATTATAAGGCATCACATAATAGCATACACATTAAACAAAACATTGCAATAAAGAAAATAATGAGATGACCTCTGTTCAAAAGTACATACCCTTAATACTGTGTATTGCCCCCTTTAGCATCAATGCCAGCTTGCAGTCTTTTGTGATAGTTATGGATCAGACCTTGTATTTTCTCAGGTGGTAAAACTGGCCGTTCTTCTTGGCAAAAAGGCTCCAGGTCCCGTATATTCTTGGGCTATATTACATGAACTGCACATTTGAAAAATCCCCAAAGTGGCTCAGTGATATTGAGGTCAGGAGACTGTCATGGCCACTCCTGAACCTTTACTTATTTCTGCTGTAGCAACTGAGGGGTGGACTTGGCTTTCTGTTTTGGATCATTGTCATGTTGTTAAGTCCAAGTGAGTCCCATGTGCAGCTTCCTGTCTAATGAATGCAAATTGTCCTCTAATATCTTCTGATAACGTGGTGCATTCATCTGGCCATCAGTTTTGACTCAAAGTAAAATATTGATCTCATCAGGGTTAGGGTTAGGGTTAGACACTAATTACAATCAAACAAGTCACAGGGGTGGACACATACCCCTAATTGTCAATTTATTCTATGTGTGTCATGTGTGATTGTTATCAGGCAAAACATTCAAGGGTATGTAAACTTTTGATGAGGGCCATTTGGGTGAATTCAGTTATCTTTATTATTTAAAAAGGGAACACATCATTATGTGATAATAAATAGCTTCACCTGACCACTATTTCGAAATAAAAAGAAAGTGTTCTGCATGATCAGTCATATTTTCCTAAAAAAGGCCAATATTCCACACATTCTGCCAGGGTATGTGAGCACAACTGTATGCTGGCAGAGAAGACAAGGAATGTCCTTGCACTTGAATTCTCTGAATGCAGCCAATAGCTAAAGATAAAAGATACATTCACAAACATTTTTCCAATGGTTTCGTCAATTCAATGCTTTTAAGTGTGCCTGCCACCAACAGTACATTTGGGATTTCTTTAAATTGTATTTATACTGATGAATGGAAATAAAAATAGAACAGCATTGATAGAGTTTCTTTCAAAGTCATAAATGTGAATAGTATTCAACATTGTCCAGAAATCCATCACATGACAGTCAGCCAAGGACTTTGACATCTACAGACATTTTAAGTAAGTCATATAATATTGATAGATTTTTTTTTTTTTTTTTACATGAAATGCAATATAAATACAAATAAACAACAATTCTGCAGACTCAGTATCACAGTATTTTCCTCTAGTTTTATTTCTCTCACAACAGATAAACAATTTCATATGATTGGTTACTTGTCATTATTCTTTGAGACGCTCAGATGAATTTGACCAACCTTTTCTTTACCTTTGTCACTACCCATTTAGTAGCCTCATAAATCTTTGTCATTTAACAATAAACAGTCACACAGTATTAGTATAAGGGATTTATAGGAGGATTCATATGCTGTTATGATAGACTAGATGTGGTTGTGGTACATTTTAAGAATTTGCACTTCATTGAGTGAGTTACCTGCTTTTGTTTTCACTTTTTAACATTCAATTTTTCCAACAGATTCCTTTCAAGAGATCAAAGTAATGCATTTAGACTTCTCACTGGTTGTTGATTCTTTTTTGTTTTTGCATTTTCAAGGAAAATTTACAAATGAAGTGTTTATTTATTTCATTTATTGAAAATAGTTATTCAGTTAGACTTGGTGGAAAAGCCTCCTTAAAGCAAAGAATCAGAGCAATCACTTTTAAAATAACATTAGGTTAGCGGTGGTGAAGCAGGTAATCTGTGGACATCTGCAGAGTGCAACTCTGTTCCCCACAGTTGAGATTGTCATCAACTGGTAAATTTCTCTTTCTCTTCTGGTTTCAGAACTTGAAACACATTTTCAAAACTCAGCCAAGACCTGTGAATCCCTTTCAGTTTGACAAAATGTAACCCTAACCGTAACATGTTGCCAGGCAACACAAGTTAAAGAAAGTCATGCTCAGTGACAATATTTTGCACACAAATATTTAAAACAGAAATGCAAGATCAAAATGAGTATGTGTGTGTTTTATAGTAACCACTGGTACTTCTTAGTTCCCACCTTGTCATCTATTACAATCAAAGTAATAGTACCACAAATTCTGTACATAATGAAACACAGTTATAGATTGTAATGAAGAAATACTGCTTATTCACCACTGGGTGGAGCAAATTCATCACATTCTTGTCCCATTTCAAGTGTTTATGGCTTAGTTGGCTGTCTGGGAGGAGACAAATGGGGGTTATGATCTGTTAAACTGTGACGATATATATTACAGAGCTGGAAATATATCACATGAAAAAAGTCTCTGAAGCACGTTGTCAGCACTATTGTAGATCTGATCTAAATATAATAAATGTTTAAAGTTTCTGTGTGTCAAAGCAAGTGGGTGGGTGTGTTTCCGTTCACTTCTAATGCTAGCTGTGGTTTTCCTGAAAGTCAGTTCTGTAAAATGACACTGAAGTAAGTTTGCTCAGTCAGACATGAAGATTTCTTCTAGTGGATTCTGAACAGTCTCAGTATTCATCTTCACCATGGCTGGATGTCTGCTGTATGTCATCCTCATGTGTAAGTTAAACCATGTATTAATTATTAAGGGCTTGCCATGAGGCACTCTTGTTCTGTGCCTCGTTCTGTGTGTTTTTTCTTCTTCGTCTTATTCCTCTTCAGTGTCATTTTTCGGCAACTTTGCAAAAACCGCAGAGCGCACCATCACAAGTGATATATCAAAACGACCGTCTTGGCCCCGCGATGGGTACTATTACATTTCTCAGCAAAATACTAACTGGTATTTTGGCCCTTTTCTCTACTTTGTCTCGTGACTGTGGCCAAACAAGGCAAAATCTGGACCGTTTATCGCACCGGTGCATTCCTCAAAGTCTGCTTTACGCGTTGGTGTATTTACATTTACATTTTGGGACAAAGTGTGATCAAAATAATACCCCTGAAGGCCCAAAAATCACCAAAATCCCCACTGAAAATGAATGGAAAAAATGAGAAAAATCAAAAGTCGACCTCAAACAAACAGCCGCTGCGAAGCCATACATTGACATAGAGACTTTATTACAACTTCAAAATGCAGGAAAACGATACCTCGTATTGTTTTTCATCCAGGCAGTCTCAAAGTTATGTGATTTGCACATTTTCACTACTGCGGACTGGGGACAGAGTGCGGGACATCATCAGCCAGAGTGGAGAGGAGCTGTAAAAAACTTGTGAAACTTCTCTTTTTCAACTAATTCCCATTCCCACAATGTTTACTCTACGTAGACCAATTTTACATCATTTGATAGGACAATTTGTGCTGATCGTAGACATGTGTCTGGCTAAACAAATGGACAAAGCAAACCGGCCCCAGACCTCTCCAAGCGAGAGGAGTGCCAACCAACTGCCCCATCCAATTCAGAGTCCAAAACTACCGGTAATTTCTCCATGGGGACAGTCAAAATATATCTTGGTTCTAATCTTGATCAACTGATTTGAATGAATGAAGAATGAATGAGTGTTAGTCTCTATTCTGAAGGTATTATTTATTTATTTATTATGTAAATTGAAGTATAGTACTATCTAATACATTTATTTCCAACAGATTCCTCTTATGAGATTCAAGTACAAGGTTGGTCTCTGATCTTTTGTCTTTAATGTCTATCTGTGCTGTTAGCACTGTATGGGAAGTGTATTATAGTCTGTTATCATTTCATTTTAAAGAATAATTTTCTGGATTGGCTTTTCTTTATGTTAATTACAATATTGCATAAGGAGTCTTGCTATATTAATATTATCCTAAACATGTGATATAACATATTTTTGTGTCTAAATTTTCAGCTCTTCCTCCACCTAAACTGACAGTGAATCCATCGATGATCATAGAGACAGACTCAGTCACGTTGAAATGTCAGATTCCACCATCTGTTTCTGTGCATCAGTGTTATTTCTACACTTTAAGGGGAGAAAATATTGGAGACTTCTCTTGTCTGATGACACTGACAGGAACTGAGCTGCTGTGGAGGACACATCAGAGTTCACCAGCTCAGGTTATGGTGAAATGTTATTACACTGTAATGTATGGAGATGTAAATTCTCCATCATCACACAGTGATGCGTCTTCCATCACCGTACTCAGTGAGTGTCTGCTTTCCCCATACTTTGATAAGTTATCATAGATCGTTATAAGAGGTAATAACTAAAGTGTGAGAAATCGCTGCTACACTGCTTTTAATTTTTCTTTATTTAGATCAAAAACCACAGATGAGTCTTCAGCATTTTCTTGGTGAACACGTTCTCTTTACTTGCTCTCTGCCTGGATTTGCTAATCATGACACAAGATGCAACCTGTACTTTGGAGATGACCGAGTTGCAACAACAATCATCTGGAAGCAAAGATCCTCAATATCCAAACAGTGGTTCTGTCAATTTACTGTCACAGCACATGATCTGCTGAGACGTCTGCATTTCCTTCAACAAAGTGATGCCAGCTGT
This sequence comes from Terapon puta, assembly GCA_028564955.1. NCBI lineage: Eukaryota > Metazoa > Chordata > Actinopteri > Centrarchiformes > Terapontidae > Terapon > Terapon puta. Next base: position 13,876,018 of record JAOXYL010000100.1, on the reverse strand, counting down.
GACTATAGCTTGGGAAATGATTCCATCGTTTTGTCTTCTCGAAGTGATGGATGCAGGTTGGCTGGTAAGTTAGAGCAGAATTAGTACACATGCTACACTGACGACACTTTAAAGTAATTTACCTCTAAATGTGTAAATTCAGACAAACGGCACAAAGTGATGCACATCTTCAATCTCATATTATTTGAAATGTAATGTTTGAGTATGACAGCATGATATCAGAATCAGAAGTTTAATGGCCAAGTATAAAGTTGCTTTAGCTGGTTTTCAGGACAGTCATTGCTAGGAGGAGATGGGGTAGATTAAATGCTTAAGAGCTGCTCATGTCTTGCTTTTGATGTCGATTCCCTGTAAGACTCTATAGCCTTGTAAATCAGTATGCTAACATGTTATCAATGATAATGCTAATATTCTGATCTTTATTGGGTATTATGTTTACACTTTAATATAAAACTAACATTTGCTAATCAGAATAATAACCACAGTACAGTTGATGGGTATGTCATTAGTTATGCAGATATTTCTTCATAAACCAAAATTTTGGGCAAAAATAATGATGATGAAAGAGATCTCTAAAGGTATTAGAGAAGAGGAATCTGACTTGCTCTGCATATTTGGTGAGAGGGACCAAGATGAAATATATGTGTTTTTAATGAATCTAAACCAGAATCATTTGTGCTTAGGTCATTACAGAAACAGGAGACATATCACAAATGATCATTTATTTTTTACACACATTCAATTTAAAGACAGAAATTTCTTTCCTTTTACTGCAGATATTGTGCAAAGAGAATCAGTTTTGCTCCCTGGCAAATCAACACTTGCTATGACAACAGGTAGGACACAGTAAACATTGTAGTAGCGGTCCAGAACAGCACCACACATCAGTTCTATAAAAAATTTTTTTTTGTGTATTCATTCAACAGATGTGCCTATTAGCACACCTCATACTTCTACTTTTGTAAACCGTGTGAGTCCAGCATCAGGTAACAAAGCTGTATTGGTGTGATATTAGTTGCATTAGATGTGTTTCTTCTATTGCTGTCTCCCCAAGTGATTGCACAAATGAGCTGTCTGACATAGCTTTCATGAAACTGAAAGGCACAAATTCATCTTTTACTTGTATATATTGATGAAAGAGACAAACATGAAGCAGACTATGCCAACATTTATTACGACTACAGGAAAGACATGTCATGGATTTGATAGAAATCCAGATCATTATCACAAATCCCCAGCTCTATTTACAATTTTTTTATTCACTAGGTCTGACTGTAAGCATGCCTCATGCTTCCACTGCTGCGAAACTAACATCAGATAACAGAATCTACACTGTTGAATCAAGGAACAATGGAGGTAGTTTTATTTCTACTTCCCAAACATCAATTAAACCAGCATCAGGTAACAAAACATCTTAGTTTCTCATTGATTTACGCTTTTACCTTTGTTTATTATTTCTTTTTTATTGTTATTTGTTAATGGGTGGGGTGTGTTATTGATGCTATACATTGCAATAGCAATCCGGAACAGCAGCGCACATCAATTCTATAAAAAATTTTGTGTGTTTATTCATTTAACAGATGTGACTGTTAACAGGCCTCATATCTCTACTTTTGTAACCCCTGGGAGGCCAGCATCAGGTAACATAACTGTATTAATGTGTGATATTAGTTACTCAGAAATGACGTTTCTTCTATTGCTGTCTCCCCAAGTGATTGCACAAATGAGCTGTCTGACATAGCTTTCATGAAACTGAAAGGCACAAATCCATCTTTTACTTGTATATATTGATGAAAGAGAGACAAACATGAAGCAGACTATGCCAACATTTATTACGACTACAGGAATGACATGCATTTGATAGAATTCCAGATCATTATCACAAATCCCCTGCTCTATTTACTATTTTTTATTCACTAGGTCTGACAATAAGCATGCCTCATGCTTCCACTGCTGCGAAACTAACATCAGATAACAGAATCTACACTGTTGAATCAAGGAACAATGGAGGTAGTTTATTTCTACTTCGCAAACATCAGTGAAACCACCTTCTCAATGATTTACACTTTTGCCTTTGTTTGTTATTTATTTATTATTGAGTGGGGCATTTCATTACTGTATTAGACAATCAAGGGACAATGAAACAAAGAAATGAGAGATGAAACAAAGATTACTTTGGAGATGTCATTTTAATCTTTTAAAAATATTTTCTGTCAATATTTTCAGCAGTGAATGAGTCACTGCTGTTTTCAGCACTGCTATTGGTATGACCACATCTCAAGCATCAGTGTGAACAGTGTGTGAACAAATACCCAGGATTTTATGTTTGCAATGTTAGAATTGTTTCCACCTCATCTACAGTGGACACTTTATTTGTTTCTGCAGGATTTGAGCTACTGTATATGTATATGTACAGTGTACAGTGACACATTGTTCATAGTAACCTTCAGACAGTCATTCATCATCTTCACAAGCAATGGAAGAAGTTCAATAAGTCCCAGTCTTCCTGCTTTTGTGTTAGAAGTAAAACTGACACTTGTTTGTGACCCCAAAACAGAAGCTTGGATGTGGAAGTTGGTCATAACTGTGGCTGGTTTCGGAGTGACTGTGGCTTTTATCTTTCTGGGCCTGGCACTTGTCTGTACCAGAAGAAGAACTGGTGAGAACTGGATTTATGTTTTCAGTAAAGCTTGAATGTATTTTTTAGCAAAATGATAATGTATCAAATGCCAATAATTCAATACAAAGGCAACACTGTGAACTAATGCAGTCCTTGTTTTTTTCCTTTGTCATTTTTCAGAAAGACGTTCTTACAAGAGGTACGAAATCTTTTTTTTCCTTTTCTTAGCAACGAGTTTGGTATTTTGTATCCTTTCAGAGAGGTTTTTCTTAGTGGCCACTTAAATCACAGATGTTTGGGGAAATAAAAACACCTCTAGATATTTATGTCTGTGTCCTACAGTGCATTCTGTTTAAATTTATTAAAACTTTTTTTCTTTATTTCTGCATAGGACACAAGCCAACATTAATGGTAATGTGCACATTTACTAATCAGGGAGCATTATTGATACATACCGTATGTCTTGCATTTATGTTTAGATATTTTAGCGTAATGTGGTGTGTTTTGCCATATGTTGCAGGTAACGTTATTTGCACAAGGAGTCTTGACCATGGAGGAATGGTAATTAAAAAAAATCTTCTTGTCAGATGTAACATTCAGAACAAGTAACCTTTAATATTTGAATAGCAAATTGCTTAAGTGTAAAGTTATTCTCTCCCTCTTTCCCCTGCCACATTATATGAAGGTAACTGCAGGTGATGGTGAAGCCTACAGTGTGATCATGTCACTACCTGGTGCTGATTGCCCTACTGGTGAGCATCTTTTTACCTTACACCTATATGAATGTTGTCTAAGAGTCTTGTGTAGGGTTTGTGCTGTTAATGCTGTTGTCATGCTAATTAAAACCAATTTTAAAGTTTATTTGCAGCAGTAATTGCTATACTTGCTGGCAATATTTTTAACTGTTTACTGTGGTATGGTATACTCTTATTTTGTATAATAAGATTCCGTATTTGATTGAAGTAATGATCTCATTGTGTGCTTCTCTCTTTACTCACAGGTTCTGAGAAGCTGAACAGACAAATGCCTCAAAATGGGGATGTAAGTGAGACATAAGTCACAGTACTGGATGTGTTCGCCTTATTGGCTTATCAGTGCTACAGATTTAATTAACTGTTAAAGCTGTTTTTTTCTTTTCTAGACTGATGTATACCATGTGTACTCTACCATCTCTGAGGAGCCACCGCAATCAACCCTGAAGGACATGGTCTATAGCACCCTGCAGGGACACTGAAACACCAGTTTATTTTCTACTGTACAGAGAAACAGAACGTAGACAGCAGAAAGGGCTTGACTTGTTTTACCCTTGTTATGGTATGTGTGGTCTATTGCTGATGTGCAAAAGGCCTTTCACACATTTGACATAAATAAAATATTTCTCAGCTTGAAAGCTTAATATTTGCGATAGAGGTTTAACACTGATTGGTTTAACATATCAGTGTGGGAACATAAAATTAAATGTTGTCTCAGGATATAGACTGACCAGCTCTTACACAGCAACAATAATGACAGCCACTTCACCTCCCTGCATAGAGCAAGGGTTGAACAACATTGCGTTGCCACATCGAGACAATAAGCTTGATGTATGTGGAGAAGCTGCCCCAAAAGCAGCCACTGGGGTGAACATGCACCCTGATGGACATCTGTGTGCTCTTTAAGATGTAAGCATGCAAGATAGCCACTGTAACGTGAGAAAGAAGAGTGCTGCTTTGAAAGCTACTTCCTCTTAACAGGGTTGGCAAAGCAGACATACAGGTGATGAAGAGTGTATATTTCCTGTGTTCAATTAAATATATACAGTGCATACAATGGGAAGAGGTTATGCCTGGAGATAACTCCTGTGTAGCTGCCACTCTATATCATGTCAGTCAGGCAGTCCTGTGGCCATCACTTTCTCCCTTTTGTTATCCCCAGTTTTGGTTTTTAAGGGCCATAAGTCTGGAGGCTAAGATCGCACTCTGAATCAGTGGTACTATAGTAGATACTACAATGTTGCATTTCTTGGGAGAGGAGGGGACATTAAGACAGTGTGTTTGTCCCTCTTTGTTTATTTATGCAGTCACACGTGTCCTCTCTGTGTACAACAACATGCTGTGCAGACAGCAGGCCCATATTGTAAAAAAGAAAGAAAGTAAAAAGAAAGACTGCAGACTGATGAGCTGTGATGTCTCTTTGTCTGACGATGTTCTGTTTACAGTGTGAACGTGTTCATGCAGAAGCCTCCCCCTTCAATTTGTATGTTTCTGTGGTTACCACAATGTGCAGCGAGCATTTGCAATGATGATTGCAATCTTCTGAACGCTGTGTTTGAAATAAATCTGCATCCTCCACAATAGCAAACTAAGCCATTGGTCGGACTGACTGCAATGCCTCTTGTATAGCAATACTGCACTTTCTTAACTCCACACTGTACATCGCTGCGAAGAGACTTTCTGGCAGTATGTCCACTGAACACTGTCTTTTGTGGTACCACTATACCCTGTGCTGGCAGACTAGAGCCATGACTGGGTTGGATCTAGGAGAATGAGTTTAGAATTTGGAATTGGATTAGAATTCGCATTATTCCTGCAACTTGGGACTTAACGTGTGATGAAAATGGTCCTTCATTGACACACAGATATCTCTACAAAAAGCAGTTTTTTATTTAGTTTTGCTAAGTTGCAACTGGAGTTGTTGGAGTTGGAGTAAAGGAGCGTTGTAATCATACATCCAAATGAGCTCCATTAGAGCTGTGTAAAAATGTATTTCAGGAGCTGAAAGTTTAATTCTGTTTGATGCCAAGTGGGTAGACTGACTGACACCCAGGATCATGTGAGTTCAAAGTCAGGGAAAATAGACAATTTGTATCTCACCAGTGCATGCAGCAAAGGGGAAATACTGCTATGCGAACCAAACTTGCTGTGGGTTAAAGATAAATAGGCCATATGTGACAGTCTCACAGTAGTTAAGAGGGACCCCAAAATTTCTTTGTGTCTAAAAATGTTGTTGAATTCATGTTATACAGAGAAGGTTACAATGAGATGTTCGTGTTTCAAGCACTGTACATTGTTGTAAGCAAGTACTTGTTTTTGCAACCAGGTAGCACCTGAGAGCATATTTTCAGGCTGAAGCTGTTGTAAAATAAAATCGCTGTGAAACTACATGCCCTGGTATCTGTCTATGTCCCCAGCTGCAACACATAACAATTTAAGGTGCTTGGCTTCCTGGTGACTTATGACAGTTAAGGCCAGGGTGCTGCCCTCTGTCTCAGCCAGTGAGAATTACAGCACAGACTACTCAGACTCTTCTCTATCTGCATTTTGTTTAGATTTTGTTCCTCATGCATATATTTAACTTAAGCTACCAACAAAGTAATAAAGTAAAAAAAAGGAGATTGTGTACTTGGAAGAGATCCACACCAATGTGAAGTTGGTGTTGATTATGAAAATTACATTGTGATGGAAAAATGTCCCAAGACTGCTCATGGCCCCTGTGTTTTCACATATTTTCATATTCTAAGAGCTCAGTCTATCTTAATAATGTTTTCTTATTTGTTGTTTGCAGAGGTCAGAGCTATTTCTCTTATACCTCTTTTAGCATAGACATGCAGTAAGACCATGAGCATTTATATATTGTGTTTCCTAAAGTCTAAGTCAAGCTGTTTGGCTTCAGTGTTATGATAAAGTTAATTCAAAAACCCAAAAAGGAGATGATTGAATAAGTTTAGGCTTTGCTTTGTGTGATAACTAGTTCTGCTGCTTTCTTAAAGGAAGCAGGGCAAACAATAGGA